>JAJLXS010000087.1:0-45992 GCA_030571355.1 Maudiozyma serrabonitensis | reverse complement strand
TACAACCTAAGGAAGAGCAGGAGGGTACCACCTACTATAAAGAAATCAAAAAGAAATTTGTGAAAGTTAATGAAACAGAAATGTTTATTAATAAAATGGAAGTTTTTCTAGACATACAGAGGAGGTATAGAGACGAGACGAATAATACCAATAGTTACTTGAACAACCATAAATTATTTCCTGTTGTAATGGATTATTTGCTTTCGTTTTGTGTCACTTCTGTAAATTCTGAAAGATCATTTTCTAAACTAAAAAACTCTATGGAGATCAGAGACATAGACTATACGACAATACGGCATTTGCGTTAACTAATTTAATGAGTGTTAAGACATCAAAGCTAGAAATAGATTTATTAGATAATTTTGAGACAAAATTGCTTTCTGAGGCTCTCGGTTTTAATTCCAGGCCAACTAGACATATATAAATATTATTATAATATTTTTTTGAGAATTTTTTAATTTTTATATCACATTTGATACAGAGATAAGAAATACTGACTTTATATAAATATTAAGATGGACTTAGATATATTTATTCTTTTATTTTATCATGTACGTTTATATTTCAGAGATTTCTTGTACTGTTTATGATATCTACTTGTCATGACCCAAAGGAATTAAAGACTTCCTTTCACTCTCCGCATATAAGTGAATAATATATGGAGCACATTAGAAAATATTCTGGGAAGGGCCCCCAAGAAAATAGGAGCCCAAACCAAATACGCCCCATTTTTCATTTTGAAATTTCCAAAAGGCCCCAAAAAGGTCCCATTTTTTCAGCCCAAAAGTAGGTGGGGCCCTCTCGGAAAAATGGGGTCTAAAAAGGCCCCCATGCCTAGGTGTTACCATTGCTAGATCTGCTATCTATAGATATGATCATCATCTACAAAAAATTACCAAATAGTTCTACACAGAACACATTTTTTAGCTCAAAGTTTGATTGTGTTTTGTTAAAAAGTTAAAATTTGTTTCGGTTAAACATGAGGATAAAATTATCATTTTTTTGTTTCTAGATACAGTAGGGGAGGAGAGATGGTTTCAAATAGTCTCCTCCCATTCTAATGTATTTAGATTACCCCCAAATAAAACAAAAAAAAGTTTAATCTCCATTGGAATTATCCGTATCTGAATATAATTTGAGTGTGTGATAATTAAGTAGTTCGTAATAAGATAAAAATCTTTCAGAAAGTTGTTGTTTTGGTTTGATGTGAAAGAAATGTCTTCTCTTAGGGACGTTCTTAAGATATTGCTATTTGAAAGTATACAATAAATTGCAATGTACATAAAACATTTATTCTATTTGTAGTGTATAAGAGAATATCGATATCAAAATGGTACTACCTATCAGGTATTCTAGTAACAGTTGAACATTTCAAAAAAATAGTAAGCGTTATCTAACTCCTTCTGTATTCAGTTGATAGCAAATGATTTGAAAGGTCACTTAAGGAGAGTGTTTAAGAGAGACCTTGAAAACAAAGTCGTCTAATGGGAATATTCATATATTACTAGCGAAATAATTCCATCTAGAAGAAGAATTAAAGTACATAGAATTTCACTTGAAGAAAAGGAACGAAGTTACTAAGGCATCATCGTTTGTGTGTGTGTTGAGCTAAGATTTGTATACATATATACTAACTTTCGAAATTTTTAGTAAGTTAATGTAACTCAATAAATTTAAATGAAGAAAAATGTTCAAATATTTTATCTTCTAAAAACGGTATGAACTGCTTCTTCTTATTTTTGCAAAGAAAAATTATATTCTAAAAGAAGTATAAAAGATGAAAAAACATATAAAACGTTCAATCTGCTATAGTAGACTACATTAAAATTTTTAATTACTGAAACAACATGTTATCTAATTGAATTATTAGTCATTATATATTTGCAGCAAATATAGATTTTGGTAGGGGGGTGCACTGCATTGTTTTGTCCTGTATTTGATTCGCTAGTAGGGTGATATTGTGAGGTACTCATTATGGTGAAAATATTGTAATCGCTTAAAACAACTAGTTATGATAGAGCAAATGAGACTGCTCGTTTTGTGAATTCAGATCAAATATTCGTAAGACTACTTGAATTCACCTGAAACATAAATAAGGGGTTGAACATAGGGTTAGTATTTTTGTCCGGACGACAGGTTTTTCTTTTAAAATAAAAGCTATTTCCTAAACCTCCTCATTTGAAGTATCTTTTATGGGCCTGTTTGCGCTAACAACTAACTTGGAAGGTGTAACCATTAAGCTTTGCAGTAGATATTGATGAGTTAATTCCCAATTTTAGATGTTTATCCTAACAAATATGGAATGTGTGACAAAAATTTATAAATAAGTCTTTGTGTTATTTACTTAATGATAATTTTTTATGCACATGTGAATATTTCATACTATAAACCTTAGAACATTTAGCTCAGTAGAATTAAATTACTAAAAAATGATGCACAATCTATTCACTTCCTTTTAAACCCGAGAGAATAACCAATACCATTATTGATCTTCGATTTTATTAATAGAAATTCGAACTATATTTACAGATATTATCATCTTTTATTTCTATATCAAATGGTTGCATGTATTTTATTATGCTTTTTAAACAAAAAAATGTTTAATAGAGGTATATATATTTGAGGAAACAATGAAAGGTTGTAAGCAAAATTAAACAGAAGCCTAACCGCTTAGTTAAATGTCCTTCCCTTGATGCAAAATTTAGAATTAACAGTGCATATTTAACATTTGATGGAAAATGCATATTTTATTTATATGGAAAAATACTGATAAATCTCATACATGTACATCAATTACGTTCTGGGCGGACCAACCAATCGTTACTAAATGTATTGATTAACTGTGTATATACAGTTTTAATTTTCTTCCATATATCTAATCTTTTTTAAAAAACTTTTGGGGTTCCTCCTATTCACTGTACATACGAACAAATAATTCATTCATAAAAAGGTGTTTTAATATATATTATTCATAAAGATCATACATAAATTTGAAATTAAAAGTTAATTAGCTATTTATTGGGCTCCATTCATCTCTTCAGACAATTTACCTTGAGCAATCAAAGAGGCAGGTGCATCCAATGTTGGTAACATAACCTCGATCATTCTAATCTTAGAGTTCTTTTGGAATGACTTGTTGGATGTCAATTTGTTCCATTCACCAACTGTAGAGATTCTATGTGTTTCATAATCCTTAGCACCAAATACAGGTAGCAAAGCTAAATGATCCCATGGTTGAATTTCATTGTATTCAGCATGTAGACCATGAATCAACTTCTCAATTGTATAGCCATTATTATTCAAAACGAAGATGTATGGCTTCAAATTCCATCTAACCATAGTAGATATTTCTTGGACAGTCAATTGTAAAGAACCATCACCGATGAATAGGATAACTCTTCTGCATGGATCAATTTCCTCTGCCGCAAAACTAGCACCAGAAATGGCACCACCAGCGTATCCAATAGAACCCCATAACACTTGAGAGATACCAACTGAATTTGGTGGGAAAGTAGTAGAATTTATACCGAAGGAGGAGGTACCTGTCTCGGTGATAATGATATCTCCTTCTTGTAGGAAAGAGCTCAAATGTCTCCATAGCCATTCTTGTTTCAAAGGGGCAGATGCAGTAGCACTGTTATCTAATGGTAGAGGCTTTGGAACAGAGACTGGTATGTAACTCTTGTTAGCAGCACCAATAACCTTCAATAATCTTGGAAGAACAAAGTTCATTTGAACACCTGGGAAAGTGGCATTTCTAATCTTCATGTGGTCAGAATGGAACTCGACAACATTCTTGGTGTTGTATGAATAGGTGAATGAACCGGTGTTGTAATCGGATAGCAATGCGCCGACGGAAAGAATTAAATCAGCAGATTCGACAGCATTCTTAACCTCAGGACTAGATAAAGAACCGACATAGATACCACCGTATCTTGGGTGAGTTTCATCAATTGTACCTTTACCTAAAGGTGTTGAGAAGGCAGGAAACTGAGTAACATCAACCAATTGTCTGGTTTCATCTTCGATATTATGTCTAGTAGCACAACCGTCAGCAATAATAATTGGGTTCTTAGCAGTCTTAACTAAAGTTAAAATTTCCTTGATAACTTCGTCTTCGGCTTCCTTGTCATTTGGTTTCAAGGATAAGTCAATTGGAGTCTCCAAAAGATCAGCTGGTACTTGCACGTCGAAGTAGTTGGCTGGGATACCTAAGTATACGGGTCTCTTGCTAGTGTATGTAGCTCTGATACATCTATCAATTTCTGCTGATGCAGTAGCAATATCGTTTAACATAGATGAGGTCTTGGAAATGTTAGTAGACATTCTATGAAAGACATCGAAGTCACCATCACCTAAAGTATGGTGAAGCAAAAGACCCTTGGCTTGAGAGACAGTGGATGGAATACCAACGACGTGTAGGATACCAACATGTTCAGAGTAAGCACCAGCAATACCGTTCAAAGCGGATAATTCACCAACACCGAAGGTGGTGATGACACAGGACATACCCTTAATTCTAGCGTAACCGTCGGCAGCATATGCGGCATTTAATTCGTTAGTATCACCAGCCCACCTCATACCTTCGACTTCATAAAGTTTGTCCAGTAGAACCAAGTTGAAATCACCTGGAACACCGAAGATAGTGTCGACGTTGACTTGGTGTAATCTCTCGAAAAGGTAACGACCTAAAGTAATTTGGGACATTGTAAAATTTAGTTGTCTTGTTTTGTTTTGTTAGTTGTTTGTTTGTATTTTTTTTATTGATGATATCTTTAGAATTAATACAAGATATATCCAATTGAGTTGTCACATTCCTTGTTTATATATGGCTTCTAGCCTCGATTGACGTTACGAGTTACTAAATGACGGTATATAACAATACACCATAATGTTGACTATCAAACACCTTTTTCTATATAATCGGTTTATTTGAATAAAATATTCATTTTCACCTTCGGTAGAATATTCATAACTTATTCATTTGATTTACACTCTATTTCAATAGGGAGTACACGAGCGAATAATCCCGATATTCCTTTTTGTCAACCGTATATTCATTTATTCAATAATTCAGATAGGTTCCTTTAATCAGTAAATCATTATATTTACCTTCTTTCCATTTTACTTGTAGGGTCCGCCGTTTTGTATCAGACACCCGCAAAATTCTTATATAATTTGAATAAATGCATAAATTATGCAAAAATTTATCGAAGAAAAATGAATAACGTAATCAGCAGTCCCTGTATCCATGACAACCGCATTCATTTTTTCAGCTGATTATTTTACATTTTAATAATAGTTCAGCTTCGAATTTGAGGAAAGACCTGTTGAAGTGACTCTTAATGTGGAAAGGCGAGATTTGGATGTTTTGGACATTAGTAAATATGGTCTTCTTACTACCTTCTCTTTTCTAATTAATAATCCGAAACGATTACTTGTTTCAATTTGTCCACCATTAATGGGATTAAATTCATTGATATATGCAATTGTTTATACAGTTTAAGAATATTAAATTCCACTAGAAATCCATCACCAGAAAAAACTTTTATGAGCACAAGTCTTTTCTTCTATGGCATACTTTAATGTCCCTTTTGGTACCCCCGTAAAATTTTTTTTTTTTTGTATTCTTGCACTTCTAGAAAGTTATTTACCCGCTATATTTCAGATATTATCTTCAACCTAATTTAGACTAGTAAAAAGATTACTTCTTTAAGAAAGAGACAGAATTAACCACGTAAATTTATGCAACCCATTGAAATGATATGTGGGTATAATACGGATTTCAGATTCATTACTTCATAATATGCAAGATTGAATAAGCATAAATATTTTTAGCAATATCTTTTGACACCCGAAAATTAATCAACAGATAAGGCAATGCTTCAAAATATTTTGTTCGTTAAAACATAGCTAACAGACGTTAACCGGGAAATGAATGGAATAACAGTAAAAAAAACAAATTTAACTACATCTTTCATCATCAGATATAAAGTCTCAAATGATAGACACATTTCAAGATATATATATACACTGTAACTATAACATTGGGTTTCAAATTTAGTAAATGTAGAAGTTACTTCTTGTCTTAAGGTCGAATGCAATTATTTTATGACCTAGCTTCGTCCCCCAATGGTCTCTGTGTATCGTACTCCTTACTCGTTTAGCTAAAATTATTCAGAACTAGAAATTTATGGCTGTTGAACCAAGGGGAACAACTTAATGCAATCTCTCTTCAAGCGTTTGTGAAATTTCGATACAATCAGGTGTCACTCTGTGTTTTGTCATAAGATTTAGTGATAACACAACTCTTTCTCAGTTTGTGAGGAACACGATTATCAAAAGAAATCTAAATTGCAAGTTCGATCATAAGGTATTTAATAAAATGAAAAATAAAGGGCTGGGCTTACGAATTGTCATTTGTGGAAGAGTGAATGGCACGTTAGATAATAGTATTTTATATTAAAAAATATCAAGAAATAGAGCAGGTAAGATCATATTTTATTTGTAAAATACTAAAAATATCTATTAATTAGACGTGAGTTGTAATTCAACCATGTGTCTGTTTCACCCTTCCTTCCATCCTGGGCGTGATTATTTAGGTTCACCTACTAACTTTTATTTCTTTTCACTGTAAGAGTTCCTCTCGCAACATAGTCCCAATATGTGCCGCAGTTTTAAAGAGTTGATCGCGAAAGAAGCTTTGGTTGACCGAGTCGCTGCTATCCTTGAAAGTAACATCATCAAATCAAATTTTCTTGGGATGACAGTAAACTTAACCCACCTATATAATTCTTTAAAAGATAGACCTTTACCAATACTATACATTATACAACTATTTTTCCCTAATTCAATTGATGTTATTATTTCTTCTCAACAAAAGTATGTGAAATCAAGTTTATTATCAAATCAATTCATTAATATTCGTACACATTGTGGGTACACCAGTTGTTCGTCATTCTATTTTTTTAGAAGTTCTTCAACAAATAACTACTCAAAAATTCAAAAATAATCACTTAAATAAATTTGTTTAATCATATTATAAATCTTTCTTTCCATCATATTTTTTATGTTTCAGGGTATGCCTATTAAGAATATGGATTATATTTTGAAGCTAAATTGTTCCAGACGAAAAAGTTCAAAATATTTGGTACAACGATCAATGATTGTATGTCGATAAATCTCGATTTGCAATCAATTTAGTAAACCTGTAAAATTTGAATAAAAAGAATATGAAGCGTATATTTACTGAGATATATAATCTTCAACATTTGGCCTCTAAAAAAACTATTCTTCTCTTATTTATAGAATTCATTCCTCATTATCGCTCAATTTTACAGCAAATTTATAAAAATTTGATATCTAGTACTTTTATAAACTAATTTAAAAAGGGTTGTTCTCTGTTGATTCTGATATAATATTAATTTCATTATTTAATATATTTAATTTAGAAAAAAAAATAAAAGTAGTATTTACCACAGTTAGAAAATAAAGATTTCCCTTTATTAATAGAGAAAATTCTAAAGAATGAAAACGATCTAAGGGAATAGAAATGTATATTCATAACTTATGGGTTCAAATTGGACATATCTGGAAGTAAATCTGGATATTCTGGCAACTTATAAGGCAAGTTATCTGGGTAGTATTCTGGGTAGTATTTTTTAATAGCATTCATCAATTCATTAAAGTAAATTTTCGAACCATCATTACCTAAATGAACACCATCAACAAATAACTTTTGCCAATCGTTAGGTCTTCTGGAAATTTCAGCTAAGAACGGTTTGTTCAAGTTGACAACACCGATCTTCTCCTTGATGGCAATTTCTTCTAGACACTTAACGTATGGAGTAAAAGCTTCAGTGCTTCTTTCCATACCAATCTTGATATCCCCTTCGACCTTTGCCTTCCAATGTTTGTGGTCCATGGCAGCCGGAGAGATTAAGATAATTTTTTCAATACCATTATCACGAAGCATCTTGATCATGTCAAGTATGTTTTGACGATATTCATCAATCGGAACTACAAATGGACCAGCAGTAGAAGCGTCATTGGTACCAAACCCAATGGAGGCCATCTTGACATTATGTCCGTCATTTTCTAGAATCTTTGGAAGAATCTTTTTAGCTTGTCTGGTGTTATAACCAATGAAACCTCTTTGAATGATGTCCATTCTTCTAGTGTAAGCACTGGTTAAAGCACCACCCCATGTGAATTGAATTGGATCTTCTGGATAGATTTGAGGGTTGTAAGAGAATTCAGTGATGGAGTCACCAAAGATTAAATATTTTTCGTAGTTCATGTTTTTAGTAGTTGTTTTGCAAAAAAAAGGGGTGGGGATATGTGTTTGTTGTTTTACACTGACTTCTTCATGAGTAATGTAAATTGAGCATTGTTTTAAATTCTAAAGTCGATTTTGATCCCTTTATATATTATTAAATCTTGAGTTCTTGAGAAACAGAAAGTGAGCGAATTTCAGTCGTTCTTGTTAAACAAAATGGTCTGGCCAATTCTTGTAATATCTTATTCATCTTAATTGCTTAATAAGGGTGACCCCTATCTACGTTTCGCAAAATTCAGATCTGCTTTGCTTCCAGAAATTAGGTACGCTGTACGCTATTACTTACGGCATTTCTCCGGTTCCACGGAACGATTTTTTCTCCGCAAAATGAGATCTTCATTTTTTGCTGAGGTAATTAAGTAGTCTAAAGTTAGGAGGGCCCAGCCATGGTGCCCTCCAATTAGCAGCCTTACAAATTATTGAAGTATTCTTTGCATCGTGTGAAGTATGCACAGAACAACGATGAGAATGTTGTTTAAAGTATATAACGAGAAAAATATCGCAATATGCAAAACAAAAAAGAGAATGTTAGATTTACATTAATTTTTGTTGAAGATGGTTTCCAGTGATACTAATTGAGAGAAACCGGTATCATGTGCAGATTTCGTATTGCGATTTTTATTTTTTATGCATGAAATTATTAGAACAAGAAAGAATGTGCCAATTATAAATAAACCCCTCCTCTTCTTAACAAACATTAAGATTCAGCATTTTTTGAAAGCCGATAGAATGTCTTGGAAACACTGAAATAAATCACATCCTGCACTAAAATAAGTTATTCAACCAGGGGGGCTGGTATATTTATATGTTGTAATCATTATGCATGTAACACTATACTACTTAGTGTGTGCTTTCATTAATTGCAATTGTTAACACAGTTAAGTAACTAAATTACAGAGAAGTAGTGTTTTTTCAGTACCGGATAGTAATTACATGTAAATGATAATTTAGGTACTCAGATGAATAATTATATGCGTGTAATATAGCAAGACAAAAAAGGAAATAGAAATAATCCACGGATACCTCGTGTTGTACTACGTTCATTATTTTACCAAGTTCAGGCTGCTAACACCAGATGTTCTGTTGATTAGTGGGAAAGTATCCGAATTATATACAAAGATGTTAAGTTTAATCAAGGATATATAGATCTGTGCAATATTATAGCTTTTAACCATTTCCTTAAAAGTTCTGAAAACTTAATAGTTATTAATCAATGCTTTTTTTACCATAGAAAAATTGCAGCTGTATCTATTTTTCTCCAAAGGCATATTATCCTAGGCGGTACAGTATTCTTATAAACATTTAACAATTTGATATAGCAACCATATTCTATACTATTCTTAATAATAGCTAAAAAGGAATTTTTTAAAATGAAAAGCTCTAAAGTTGTAAGACCTTTAATTACAATCCTCTTAACACAGTTGTTTGACTTGCTACTATAGTATATAGAAACTGCTTCAGGTACCATCAGATATTGGGAAAACCAACTAGCCACTATGAGAGAGAAAATTATCCTTTAACAACGGAACCCTATCCAACTCATTTCGGGGCATATAAGATCATTAGATTGGATCTATCTCCATAAAAGTGAGAGTAGAACTCTCGTTCTTCAATTTGTCTTTCAACTCAGCAACCAATGAATAAATAGAACTAACACTTACACAACTTTTTAGAGAATGAATCAAATTTCCAGTGATGTGATTTTAATTGAGTGACCTTTCTTGATAACAATTTCGAGGTAACGGATCTGTAAATGTATTACTAGGTTTAGGAGCTCTACCTCAAATGATATTGGGACCATCAGTATTGCGGTAGCCCTTGAAGATATATCGATTAGAATATTGATACAATATGACCAAATAAACCTCCATTCTTTTAGCATGTTTGAATGCGGGGTTGTTTCCCCATAACTCTCTTTTTTGTTAAAAACCTGAACAAGCACCTTATTAAAAGAAACTTATTCGGACTGTTAGAAACAAGGAAGCACTATCTGAACCTCCAGAGACCATGTGTCAATCCCTCTTCTGGAGATTAGATAACAACGTTTCAAAATGAAGAGTTCAAGACCCAAATTCAGAAATACTCCTCGAAAGTTTTGATCAGTTCCAACGGGTGACAAAGAATCCTTCTATAATGATATTCTTAGAATAACCAACTTTTTCTTATCTCACTAAGGAATTACTAAGATTACAAAATTTGGAGGGGGCGTATTATGTATTATTAAGATAAACTCGAAGTACAATAATTAAAAATAAATCTAGACCTAACAAGTGAAGAACACCATCGTGTCATACATACATACATACATACACACACATATATATATATATATATATATATATATATATTCCAGAGCCATCTGTGTTGTGGAACCACTAGGTATCTAGTTTGTAGAAGCTTATCTACATCGTTTTAAAAATTTGCTCCATAGTATAGTAATCCCAATTTTTGTCTTCTTCTCATGCCCATTATGAAACCGTATCTGGCGAGGTCCACAGCTAGCCTCCATGAATTGCGTTCAGCATCCTAACGGAATTACCAGAATATAAAGTTCTAAAAATTCTCAACTGTTTATGTAATACGGATAGCGATGATTAAGCACTATTCTGGAAAATAATTGATTGAATAATGCGTTCTATCTGGTAATATAGATACCAATAAACATCCATACGAAATAGCAAGATCATAGCCGGATCGTGACAGTTACCTTCAAGCGTTAATTATCTTTCGAACATGAGAGGAATAAACATTTTTGCTTTCACTATGCCTCCACTAACCCTAAACTTCATAACAATTAAAATCTTCTGTAAGGTAAGATTCCACTCAATAGTTATCTACATTCAAATAAAAAGTACCTTGAAAACAAAGTGGCCTCTACTATATATGAATCATCATCAGGATATAGTTTCAGTATGCCGTTGTATTATTTGTTCTTTCGTGATCACAATGGTCACAGCTACTGATCTGAGAAGACGAACTTTAAGCCCAGTCGTTACGATGAAATCTAAAATGTTTTCAGTTACATGCAATCCATTTTCAATGGTACGAAACACATATAAATTACTTATCTATCAAAGAACTTTGTAGACAGTTAACTGAAAGTATGACAAAAAGTGTCACAAATATGAATGTATTTTCACATGAATTTCAAATTTTCTATCTAGTTGAACTTAGTCCCCTACAATACAGTAAATATAGACAGCGGTTGTAAAATTCCTATTTTCTGATGAATGAGAAGATAGAAGTTCGTGCATTTTTGGATTTGGAATGTTACTCAATTCAAATACACATATCTACGATTCCACCTTTTTCAAATGCCCCCAGGAACCATTTTTTTGTTTGAATTTATACCTCCAACTAAACTTAGCCTACCATGTGTAAGAGTCCATCAAGCTTAGTGGTTTTCAATATCTCTAGAAATAGAAACAGAAGTAGGCGTGTCTTCAAAGGAGAGAGAATTAAAATATCTACATTATAATCTTTCACCTGAAGCCTCAATTTAGATAAGTAAGTTTTGTTTTCAACTTTGGGGTTTGGAAATGTGTATTCTACTGTACTAGAAAAATAGTTCTAGTTTATTGCTTAGCGAAAAATATTCTGCCAGACATGCCAGTCTGGAACTCATTTAACAAAGAAATTCCGTCATAGAACAGTTCCCTAGCCTCCTTCCATGACCTTACTGTGATAACCAAATTGCAGGAATGAATCTACATTTAGTATATACACATAACATTTTTTATATTTTGTACAAAAAAACTTATTAATTAATATAGTATATAAAAGAACTTAAATTATAATCGAACGAATAATTTGAATTAAAATGCTACAGCTTTCATCTCTAAATAAATAAAATGCAAGAAAGGATTATAGAAAAGAAGCATGTTATTAAACTTCCTCCCAAAGTGGTACCAACATTGTAATTCATATACATGGAAAGTGAACGACTTGTGCCTTGACTACTCTCTCTGGAAGCATATTGGGATATTGTTGGGGGATTCGATATACTCTCAGCTGCAGTTGTTTCTTCGATACTATCTGAAGTTATACTGTTTTTCATATGTCCCCTGGAGTTTTTACTACCATTAGGAAAATTAGTTTCAGAAGCGGGACATTTGGTTATAGTTATAGTGCTTGTAATTTGTTCTTCGTACGTTGATGTGAAATATTTCAACGATGTAGCACCATTTTCTGGTAAAGTTACCTCGGTAGAGCACAATGTTGTAACCGCTTCTGTTAAAACCATTGTGGAAGTATAATAGATTGTACCTTGGTTATTGATAGTGTTTGATGACAAGAATGTTTTCGAATTAGAATCAATGGTCTCGGAATTCTTAGAAGTGGATAGCGCTGAAGCATCAATACCTGATTTTGTAGTCTCTAAAGATGAATGAACAGAGTTTGAAATATGAGATGTTGATATGGTTTGACTGTTTGTAATATTTGACGATAAACTGCCTGTAATGAAGGAAGAAGACGGAGTTGTACTGCTAGATGACATTGAAATACCTGAAGAAACTGGATTATCCCTGGATTCTGAAGATCTAGCTGAACTTAAGCTTTCTTCGGGTTTAGAACTAATTGAGGAAGAAGTTATAATATTGGAAGTAGACATCTCTGCAATACTAGAGCTTAGAATATCATCAGCAATCGAACTGTCTGAAATAGATGAATCAGAGGAAGAATCTGCAATACTACTTGATTGGCCAGAACTTGAGCTGTATGCGGCAGATACATCTGACGAGGAATATTCGGCACTACTTGACTGACCATAACTCGATAGATGTGAATCACTTTGTGATGATTCGACACTACTTAAGACTGCTATTGTACTAGAACCTAAACTATCACTAGAGGCTACGGTGTAAACAGATGTGCTGCTTCCACTAGATGATTCAAGGTCACTAGATGAGGAAGTTAAAATAGCTGAGGTTGATTCTGCTGGGACACCGACAACATAAACTGTATTGAGAGTGTAAGTACTGATAGTAAGGTTATTGTAAATACTAGTATAGGTGGATATTGTTTCAGTTGCAGTACCTGTCCAAGTAACAGTTGTAGTTAGATTTGCATTCACATAATAACATGTTCCAACATCGTCCATATACAAAAACTCATCAATATCTGAATGAACAACTCCACTTGGATCGGTCATCGAAAGCTCAAAAACTGCACTACTATTCTGGTTGATATACCTAATATAGATGAAATATTTAAAATCTTTAAGCAAATAGACTGAGTCTTCTGGTTTATTATGTTCTGGATCCGAAGGGATATTACTGACAAAAAATTGTTCAGCTTGTCTATCAACGTAGGGGGTGTCACAACATTATGATGCAGTATCATTTCGTATATGAACATATGCACCGCTGTCTGCTAAAACATTAAATGTATAATACCCATCTTCCGGAACAGAAAGATAACTTCTAATAATTGATGTGAAGTTTGTAACTGTTATATCTTCACCGTATATAGTGCCTTTAACTACTATATCTTCATCTGTTTCAACTTGTACATTAAAGTTAACAGTTGCTGTTTCATCATTAGTAACACTCTCTGGATAGTCATCTAAATCATATAAATAGTCTCAAATTGTCTGACCAGTATAATCCTGAGGAAGACCATTCAAAGGACTTTTCCCTAGAGAAAATTCTGTTGATCTTCTTCCCAAGATAGTTAATTTCTGCTTACAATCTACTATTGAGTGATCAGCAACAACCGAAGAAATGAGCAGAATAGATACAGATAAAATGTTTAATAAAAAACCTCTCATTTTTTCGTTATAAAAAAAATATAGATACTTAATTATAATATTTTTGAAATTTATTGGTAGTTAAGTAAATTATTCAAACATGAAGGAGAAAAAATAGTGTTGGTTTGGAAAATCAGAAAAGAATATGCATGCTATTTATATATTTAAAAAGATCCTGATTTACGGCAGTATATTCTTCATTATTCAATTATTTCGGTCAACTAACATCTATTATTAATTAATAGTTGTTTTTAACTAATAGTATATGGAGCCATAAGTTATCTGTGTACAAGGGCAAAATTTCTATTAATATTTGGAAAAACTCTACAGGGAGTCCCTGCATACACTTGCTAACGTCTAAATTTTGACCAGCTCGATATAATTTAAGTTTGATTAGTGTATTATTCCAAAAAGGAGAACAGTTTTACTATTAATTACCAAGAGAGCATGATACATCCTCCCAAATGCCGTAAGAAGATATTGCACTCTCTGGGTCCACAGATTCAATTAGTTCTTGTACGTTTCTTTCTGTTCTATATTGTTTTTTTTCTATGTACTGAAAATCTCAATACATGCGACCATCTGTTGCTTGTTTTTTTCTCAGAAACATCCGCAGCCAGATCTTTTAGACTTTCTGAGATTTCCTGGTCGATTTCCGAAAACAGAAAACGATCTACCATCTTGGTGGAAGGAGAATGCTCGACCTGCACAGGACTCTCACGCGTAAACAATCGCTCTTCCTTGTTTAATTTCAACCCGCAACCAGCGTACAAACTTAGCAATCTGTGTGTTAGGGGCTTTTGCGTCGGTTCCTCTGATTAAAGATCACATTCAGACCAGATTTCAATGATTCTTTTACCGAATTATGTAATCCTCAGAGAGTCAGCTGATTTTTAATGAACTGATTTCTTTGTTTGCGCTTGTCATACTGCAAAGCTACTTAGAGAGATAGACTAAACAAATAAGGGAGATCGAAAAAAAGGAAAAATAATCTTCTTTAAGTAATAATAATGCTGACGGGGAGATGTGCAATTAGATGTGGACGCTATTAATATATTTTGATGTATAAAATGGGATAGGACACCTAAAAAAACTAGAGGCTTTAATATACAACAATGAGAGGCATTAGAGGTATCAGTTGCTCCTAAGATGGTGTTTCTGAAGGTTTTCACTTGGAGGAGTCAAGTTTACAAAACTGAATATAGTTCAGTATTTACTGGATATTAGGTAGTTGAAATTTGTCCCTTCCTGGTTCACTTGGTATTACAGAGCCAGGAAAAACAATAGATTCAAAGAAATCTAAGTTAACCTTCATTTCACAGGTGGGGGTTATATCAATTAAAGTATTTAACGCTTTCTTACCATATGAAAGCATGTCAGATGCAAATAGAGAAGCGAAGAGCCAATTTTATAAGCATTCATTGAATAACTCGATACAGTCCACCTTTGTGCTGTCCGATTGTATTGGTTATATTACAACAAATTCGAAGTTTTCAAAGTTGTTGCATTTGAAACGTGAGTTCGAGAGTTATGAGAACATTGTGACTAATAGAAAGTATGTTTCATAATAGAATAATTCAATAAAATCTCCAGAATTCACGTCTCTTTTGCAAGGAAAGCACTAAAGATTAAAAACTCTGCAATGGAAGTTATAAGGACAAAAATACATCTATGAAAATACGTTACAAATAGTTCATTTTGGTAATCCCAAATAAATTTTTAAATAAGTACTTTTAATTTAAAAGTTTGATATTGAAACGAACTTTCTTTATAAGAGGTAAAAGTATTTTAACCTTGTAATTCAATATTGGGTACTATTTCATGATCTAATGTATTTTAATTATAATAATTGTTAAATGGATTTCAATTTGATGATTACATTTTGCAAAAACATTACATTATAACTTTCATAATATCCTGAAAATTTTAGTGATTCCATCTGTATGACAGTGTTTTAAATATATTGTCTGACTATTCTATTTAGGGCTGTAAATATTAATGTTTGTTCATACTGTCATACACAGATATGTTAAAGTTTAAGTAGTGATTTAATCAGGAAGAACAGCCAATAAATTAAGCCATCTATTGATCACAATATGTGTAGTAGATTAAATTCCAGTCATGTTACGGAGTAATTCTTGAATTATGGAAAATTTGTTTGTACAAATAAAACGGTAGTTTTTTTGGTGTAAGATGGCTGATTTTACAACAAAACGAAACTACAAGGGACATTATATCTGGTAATTGTATACTCGCGTAATTTTTTTATACAGTTACATTAGAGGTAAGTTTTATGTTGGATGTAATACGCCAACAAATATATCTTGTTGATATAATTTAAGATAAGGGTTTGTTATTGAAAATGTTGTTCACGACGTTAAACTGGTCCATGAAAGGTTATTATACAATGGGCTATAGTATCGGCAAGAAATGATGTTAATATAAAATGGGGTGGAGTATTCGGCGATTAGAGATTAACTATAATGAACAAAAAAAATGAGGCCTTCTACAATAGTAATTCTTTCCAGAGATAAATATGGAATTTCGACCGTTCCATAGGCTACATAAGTCATTACTTTACAATATAAAGAACTAATTAGACACTTACATAGATTGTATACATGTATATATATGTAACAAACAAACAACGAATGGGATTGCAATTCTTCACACTCACAATCACGATATTCACAAAGCAAAGGCAGAAAATACTTCTGTTTCTTCCGCTTTAGGTTTATCTTGAAGGATAACAAACAAACTATGAAAAAAAATAATGAAATTGTTACATAGCAAATAAAAATCTTTGATAATAAGAATTAAGAAGTTTTGTTTAATAAAGATTTCAAAATGAATCAAAACATTATTATCATGAACTTGATCATTTCAAGCTAAAATTTCTTGAGTATTTATTTAATGTCTTGGCCGTATTCGTTGGTATTAACAATAAACTCATAAAAGAATGCAACACTTTGTAGATGGTTATCCATAATGACATGTTCGTCTGCACTATGAATTGTTTCTAAGATAGTTGGGCTTGTGACGGCACCAATAAATCTATATATAGTATCAGTAACATTCCAATAATGTCTGGAGTCTGTGTTAGTAGTGACAATTGCGCTTGCACTGTAGACATCGTTATCCAATTTTTGTGGTCCCCAGAGATCATTAACAAATAAATTTTGAATTGTACCGGTGAGCAGATCCCATGTTGGACCACTTGAAGGAGAAACAGGAGAAGGCTCTAATGATGCTACGTAACTAACATTGATATAGCCAAGACTTGTGGTGTTGATTATTTGTTTATTATCGACTATGAGACCATAACCAAAGGAATTAGCAGTAAGGTTCGCATATTTGAAAAATCTTTTTTGTGTGTTTGCAACTGACGAGCCATAAGCGATTCTATAGTTAGTGGTAAATTCTGTAGTCTCTGGTAGGGCATTAGCTTTAAGACCTCCGTCAATTAAATCAACTGCTTGAGTAGTAGTAACATAGTTTTTAGTCAATTCAGTAGTATATAGAGTTAGTCCTAACAAATTTTCTAAAGTTTTATTAGTAGAAGCACCCAATACAACTTTTTTCATGGACATAGGAAGTAAAGTTGAATATTCAGCAGCACAAGTTATAAAACCGTACAATGGATTTTCAATATTAAAGCTAAAAAATGGTGGATTATCTTCCAAAGAAGTAATCATAGAGGCTGCAACACCTATTGTAGTATGAGCAGGTGGAGAAGAAGAATGACCGCCGACACCGTTAATTGTGACCTCCACGTCCAAGTAACCTTTTTCCGCATTAGGAATAGCAGCAACATAGGTGCTGTTACCAAGCTTAACTAAACCTGGACCCTCATCGAACATTACCATGATACCATCTTGACCATATTCTTCTTCAAGATGATTAGCGATATACTTGGCACCCCATGAACCGCCGGCTTCTTCATCGAACCCATAAGCTAATAAAACTGTACGATCAGTCTTATAACCATCTTCTAGTAATTTTTCTACAGCCTCCATATGAGCGATCATTAAATTTTTCACGTCAAATGAACCTCTGCCATATAAGGAATCGGTCTTATTATCATAATGACCAGAGAAAGGAGGGAAAGCCCAATCATCGATAGTGTCATTATTAACTGGAACAACATCCTGGTGAGCGGTAAATAGCATAGGTTTTAGTGATGTATCAGAACCTTCCCAAGTGTATAATAATCCAAATGTATTAATGAATTCCAGTTTGAGATTTTTATGAATTAAAGGAAACGTTTCATTTAAATAGTTGTGGAGAGTAATAAATTCTGAATAATAATCAGAATCTTCTTCTGGATCAGGAGGATCATCATCCATCAAAGTAGGGATTTGAACGGCACCACTTAACCTTTCAATTGAAGCATTTTTGTAATCTGCATCAAACAAGATTGTATCAATGGATTTTTGAAAAGATGGTACTAATGCATTTGCTTTAACACAAGCAGGTTTTGTACTTGTTGTGTCATCTTCTCTGGGGTAAATTGCAGCGCTAAGAGCTAAAGCACTAAAGGCTAGAGTGGTAGATAATTGTTTAAATATTGCCATTATTAGGTCTATATGTTAAACTTTGTGAAATTTCTGTAATTATATGTCTGAGGATTAAATTAGAACAGAAAAAGCTTTACACAGAGTGAATAAAAACCATTTTAAAGAACAAATGGCTCCTATTTATAATTTTTTCACATACATATAATGATTGGATACTTTTGAATGAAATAGAATCCAAAATTCTTCTGAAAGAAGGGTGTCATACTTTATTTACTTATTTCTTAGAGCAAGTTTCTTTCATCTCTTATTTCTCCAACTTATCACGGTAACCCTTAAGAGAAGGATGAAACACAGAGGTCGCAAGAAATAATCAAAGTTACTTATGCTTTCAAGTTCAGTACACAGTACTTAACCATTCCAATAAGTTCAATTCTCCAATATACGATATAGTTGCATCATCGTCATCATAGTTCTTATGAGTATATATATTTACAGTTTTCATCTCCACGGAGAATTAAGGAACCTGGGGGTTTCCCTCTTGAAAAGGCTAACAAAAGTAACAGCAGTTCTTTCTATTTATGCCATTTCTCTCTAAAGTTGCAGATAGCGAGTATTGAATATAAGTTTTCATGTGTGGCTTTCACTAAAGTTGGTGCAATTCTTACTCCGTAATGCTCTTCCCCTCTATCACTGTGTGGTACGATTTTTTTATTTGAAGTTCCACGGAGCTCTAAACAAAAAGCGATGTGCTGCATCTGATTCGTTCATACCAACGATGAGAGCAAGATAGAAGATGAACTCAAAGTACCGAAGGTTGCAGAGGCCCGTAGATCAGTGTGTTTTTCACAAAGCTCAACGAAAAATGGAACTTATTACTCTACCCAACATTCTTTCGGTATTAGCTTATTAGGAGTATTGGGAATTAGAGTTGAATTGCACTTTTATAATTGGTATGGTTCCTCAACTGTCCTTCAATGTCAAATGTTAAGTGTTTTTATTACTTATTGAAAATTGTTGAGTAGAGGGCCATAATGAACTTTCATCAACCATTTTGGGAAAACTGGTTTGCAGGTGCTTCTGTTTTTAAGGCCGCGTCCTATTAAGTATACTACATGTAGAAATTCATCTTGGAACATTTCAATGAACGATTTTGCAAGATCGTTTACCTTAATGAATTGACTGTTTTGGGTATTCAAGAACATATTGAAATTCTTTAATTTAAGATGAGGAAGCTCGTGTATTCGTATGTTTTCATTATGAGACTGGGAAGTCGTTGCTACATTTTCAATAATATCATATTGTTTGCTTTTGAATTTGTTATCTGCTAAGACGGTAAGCGTCGCTTGCTCCAGTGGTGAGGGGATTTCGTTTCTACTGCATCTGATGATTAATGATCTATTAAATTTTTTCACCTGAACATATCTGTAAGTTTTCGAAATGATAACTAACAAGCGTTAAGTTTCATACATCGAGACGTTTTACAGATTTGAGTACTATTGTATGAGAAAGTGAATCGGACATAGTTTCTACCAATGAATTCGTCTGATTCATGATAGTCAAGGAAGTCACTGAAACAGTTTATTATTCGTACATATTTAATTTGTGTGCGGCGAATCACTCTTTGAGAGCGTTCACTTCATTGATGTACACAAATTGGTAGAAAGGATAGTATGAAACTGAAACCCTATTTGTATCGGTTCCTAACCTGTCATCCCTAATCAATAGAAAAACAATTGTCTTAAACTTATATTAACAATTATGATAAAGTATAAAGCTAGACAGAAATATTATTAAATACAAGGAAATCGGGAGACATAAATTGGGGTACTATATGCGTTTAGATACATATCTTCAGAATGGAATCTTGTAAATAAAGTAAAGCAATTCTGAAATATCTTCCTTACCCTTACAGTTCTTCAATAAAACACACCTTCAAACTTACCCCCCATAAATATTCTACATCGTCATTAGTCCCCACTAGATGATGGCATTGCATCCATTACAACACCTAACGTTATATGACTTTCACCGTATCCTTAGATTCCGTTGTAAAATTTCGAGACTCTGTAGCAATGGATATTTGTCTCACTATATCGAGATTTGCATTATCCTTTAGATATATCCATCTTTTAAACTTGCTTGTTCAACTTTCCTTTTTTTCTTGAAAGCTAGGTAAGATATAACAAGACGATTGTTTGTGATATAACCCAAAAAGATTCAAATCAGGAACGAATTGTATTATCAAGGAATTATTAAAATCAAGAAATTGATTTTTCACATATGGTTTTAATTATTGCAGGACATGTATATACCACAATTCTCATTCAATGTGCCCATCGCATTAACATATTGAGCTTTAATGGTGAAGTTCGGAATAATTAAACTTTGGCGTACTAGCAGCCCCACGGTCTTGCCCATTTCTTCGCTGTACTTGTAAGTGTCGGCTGGGTAAAAGCAATTGCTGCATGAATTTGCAGATAAGCATATATATCCTTTGGTAACGTGTGGTAGAAGATTAACATGAATTCTCCGCGTATTCTTGACAGATCGCCTCTTCCTAATCCAAAATAATTAACAAGTTCTGCTGTCAATCTGCCTGTATACTTATTATATAGAAATTGGTAAATGGAACCAATGTGGACTGCAGGTTCTCTTTCAAGTTCTTTTAGTTCACTTGTAGCTGTAATATCATCTAGATGGCTCCCACATTTTTTATCTGTTCATCTTCCTGTTCTCTGTTCTGTTCAAAACAAAAGAAATTCCCTGTAGAAGGTACGTCATAAAATGTAGCCACTTGGGCACTGATACATTCTTCCCAATCAATGCTTATCTTTTAATTAACCTCATCATATGATCAGTAGTTATTATTTCCGTATGTAGTTAACTTTACAGTTCACGAAGTATACCAAGGTTAATCTGTGACGACCGAGACCATTTGAAGTAAGTTAGGTTCCCATGTTACGCCTCACCTCAGATCTCATTCCTTCAAAACCGGCAAATAGTCTTCTTTGTCATTATCTGGTGTAATTGAGCTGATTATAGTCTCCCCCCCCCCCTTTATATTTTCAACTTCCTTGAATATTTCTGTCACCAACGTAATTCTGCAAAAGAAAAATATAGCATTTTCTTCTCTCATGTACTGCGAGATACATTTTAGTACATTGAATTGCTTTCTTTCTAGTCTATATTTATTTTATTTTTTCGATATCAATCGTAATGTGCTTATTTATTACTGTCACGACAGCATTAATATGATAAGGGTTACTCCTATACATATAACTGGATATTCCATGACTAGAAATCATAGTTCCCGAAACATCCTTTGGAAAAGTGATATTTAAAACATAAATTTAAGTTGATTTAATTAGATTCATTGAACATTTTTTGTAAAATTCTGTTATTTTCAGTAAATAAACTCTTATTAATTTTTCTCTTCTTTTGATTATTTAATAAGACTATGACTGTGGGTCCATATTTAAATAAGAGATCACATTATATTTTTAAAGGTTCTTTAATATGTGGAATGTATGAGGCAAAACATTTCTCCTAAATATTCTCTTAAAAGGGTTTCTTGTAAGAGATAGTTGAAAAAGTTCTCATAAATTATCGAATTTTAGAGTCCAACTATACAGAGATATTTGCAGTCAGTAGCTCTTTTGGAGAATTATTATATTCCATTGGATTACTTAACATTGTGTGACAGTTAATTTGTAAAGCTTATTTGTATACACAACGTTCTTGACCGGCAATATACATATGTAGTCGGAGAAAGGTGAATTAATAAAAACTCTTGAGTACATAACCTTAAACATGGTGTATGTTTAATTAGTTGGTCATTCCACCAATATCTTCTTCTAAATAATTATTTTCCAAGTGATAGTACATTCAATTCCCAGTGACAAAGACTTTTCTATCAAGCATGTGGGGGTGTATTAAAAAACACAATAATTAAATTTAAGCGTATCGATATTACCTCGGAATCATCAGGTATATCAATTTACATAATTGATATATCTGTATATATGTGTATTTACGTTGATACTTAAAGCAGTTTTGATCTAAAAAAATGTCACATATTTAGATATTAGGTAATTTAAATCAAACAGTTAATGGTAGTTTTTCATCCTTCATATCAATCTGGCCCTTTTTGTAATCCCCACTTAAGAACCAAAAATATGAACCGAACCTTCTTTTCAGAAATATACTCACAGAATAAGATGATGTGAACGTGCATGCCGTGTGGACATTATCGGGATTCTCTGTCAATATGTTGAAGAATGAGTGCTCAGCGATATATGAAGATGTGAGGATATTGTCCACCAAAAGCTCACTAATATACATAGAAACCATGATAATTGCAAAATACACTGACATGCTACATGTTTCCTTTAAACCGTAACCCCTAAATTTAAGTACAATATAAATTATCAAAGTGAGTATTGTGAACATGATAGGAATCATGACACATGTCATAATTAGTTCGTTGTATTCCATAATGAAAGGAAGAAATGTAGAGAGGACTGCTGTTGCTGTGTTATTTTAAAAAATATGTGTAATGTGTATACCAAGTTAAACACAAATAGTGTAATTGTACAAATAAATCGAACCACTTAGGCAACTTTGTATCAAATATATATCCTTTGAAAATAGGGAGTCATCAATCACCTTGCTTTCGAGTTTTATTTTCCTTGGTCTGACGTCCTGGCTGCATCCTCGAGCTCATTGGTCAAAAAAATGGAAATCATGAGTTTTGAACTTCGTTGATTTTCAATGCCTTGACGTCTCCTCCATCAGACCAGTTCATAAACTTAAAATGGCCTATTTACCTTGCATCTAAAAAAGTAAAATAGAGTCTACATAAAACCACAATGCATGAAAGTTATTCGCTTGATTTAATTATTTTTATTGGAGCTTTGAAAGTATTGATAAATTCGTACTATTCAGGTCCTGCTACCTTAGATAAAATTAAAGTTACAATAGCCCAAGAGAAAGCGGTATTGGCTACAAATTAGATACTCCACGCAAGTAATTGAAGGTTTACAAGTTATAACAGACTGTTTTTTATGAAAACTTAATCAGAAAATACAAAGCTACTGTTTCTCGGGGTGAGCTTGCTATACTCAATATATTCTAAATCTTCTTAGGAACATAGTTTTCTATATATATCACAATTTATTCATTAAAATTAACCTGCTTGATCTTGTGAATGATTATCCCCTTATCAATTAACGACCAATACTCCTCTTATTTATTCTATTCTGTATCCAAGAACATTGCTGAGAATTAGTGAGTTGATTATTCAGAAGAGTGATAATATAATTAAAGTGTCCAAGCCATTTAGGTTTCCGTCGTCATATAATGATAATATACGTTGTAAAAAGTTAAGAATCGATTCATATCCATAGGTATAAAACGTTCTTCTAGACCTCTAAACAATAACTGTAATTTTCATAGCCATCTCCCTCCCTCTTCCCCCGGTTTCTGATCTGAATCATAAAAATGTGTATTTGATTTATGAATTTGTTATCACCAATACCTAGTAAACTACTACATTCCCTCTCCTCAGTTGCCCCTCTTCTCTTTAATGATATTGTAAAACAATAGCAGAATATTCCATTGTAGTTTTTCCCGCCTCCCCATCACAAACAATAACGAACAGTTTTGTTTTCCTATAATATGGAAGAATTGTTGCCCTATTAGGAACTCTGTTGATGATATGTTGTGAATTCTTATTGTTGGCTATCATATCACCCTGAAATTGTTGTGGTTTAGGTATCATATCTATCTTAATAAAAAGAGAATAACGAAAACTATTGCTCTCTGGTTCTCTTGGAACCCAAAATGTCTTATACAGGTTGATAAAACATTGTTTTATTTATACAATACGATGTCTCATTAAATAGTTTACAAGAAGCCATATTGTATGTTGGATGTATAAACCGCTTTTATATTAAATAGAAGTCTTATACATTGTCCAGCTTTGATAGCATCTGCAGTTTTTTATGAAATTGCTGCCCTGAAAAGGGGGCTCGCCATACATTCTTAAGCGACTATCAAAACTAAGAAGGTTAACGACTTCAATACGGTCACTAATAAGAATAGCATTGACTGTGGTTTTTATATATGCCAAGTTTAAAAACATCTAAATAGAATGTCTTCTACACGGAACATTTAGTCGTGCTCTTCACGATAATATTTGTAGCTCCCCCTGAGGTAAATTATTTATTAAGATGGGTAAACTATAATTATATTTCAACTTATAAGTGAACAATAGCTTTTATTTTGAAAGTTTTAAATATAAAGGGCTTAAGACTACCCCCTTTTCTAACTTGTATTAGTTGTTCTCATCCATATAAACCGAAGAATGTTTATTCTTCGCCCAATAAAAACGAGATTTAAAATTTCCAACAGTCTTAATAATGGTAGAAAGCAATTCGCATTCTCATTTTTGTGGTCTCAATGAATCACTTATCCATTTTGATAACTGTTATTTTTTATCAGGAGTGCACTCCATTCAAGTACAGTATTTTAGGGCACAATGACCATAAGAACATACAACATACGAAATCCAGTAGGAATTTTTGTAAGGTTTTCCTCATAAAGTAAGAGTTAACCTCACATTACAACCTGTGAAAAATTGTTCAAATCAGGCTTGATATCTTTGTATTTCTTTGAGTATAACTGCAATAACGATAATTTCCAGATTCAATTGGTTACTATTTCGTGAAACTCTCTTCTATTTTGGTAATATACTTATTAGAACGTTTAAGTCTTAGAAATGTTCAAAGATGTAAAGGTATCCTATTATCATATCTACCGAAGTTAAATTATTTACATGAATTGGAAATGTACAAGTGCTGGTTATACCTCAGTTTATGACTGTGAAATTGGTCTATATTCAGTATGAGAACTTAAATTTGATGGCTGGCTGCAACATTGCGAATTGGGCATACAACCATTGTTTTACGGACGATGTTGAATAGATTTTATGCTTTCTAACTCATCAGGGCTTGATCTCCCCAAACCTGATCACGTCATTTAATTTTACCTATCTACTCTATTTGTGAACATATTGCAATAAAATAGGCTATTTAGAATTCTATTCTGAAGATATCACTTCTAAGATGCACAAAAATTTTAAAAATATGGCTATTGTATGGCTGAGTCGAAGCTTGTAAAAATTAAGACGAAACAGCTCCCCCGATAATAGAAAAAAAGATTTTTTCTATGTATACATTGTATTGAGTAATGTTTCTGTCTAAATTCAAGATAATCTTTATTTTCGTTACTTCGGCACTAGTTGTCACCCATTGTCTCACTTGTTCACCAATAGTAAGTTATGAAGAACGGTTTGAAACTATGTGAAAGCTGTTTCTTACAAGGGTTCAACATATCAATGTACTAGGCTAAGTAGTTTACTATGTTGCTGCTTGTATTCCTTTCAAGTAGATGTAAGTCTAAAGCCTAAAATATATACACATTTCCCGTTGATCTTAAGATTGAATTTTAGGTTATCCTATGCAAACTATATTCCGATATTTCATCGTCCGGGGCATTCCTCTACAACGATGCTACAGAATGCTTATCTAGAACGTAAACAAAGGGAATTGAAACAGAAAAACTTTTTTTTCGTGGTGATATTTATTGTTTTAACCTTATCAACATGAACTATAAAAACATCTTACCAACTTTTTCGTGCGAACTTTTCTGTTAAGCTCCACAAAATAACTTATCTAAAGAACATGGATTTTAATGAATACAATAGGAACCCTTAAAAGTTAAAATACATTTAGAGTCATTGAAATTTTTTATTCTATTATTCGTAAAATATTAGAACATATTCTATTGACTTTCAAAGCTTAGTCATTTCATAAAAGCATCTTTTGAAGGCGATACAACTTTGTTGCTTAATTGCATGATAATACGGGTGTTTATACATTTTAAGAAATGTTGACTACATTCTTCTAAACTGGTTAAGGAGGAAATATTTTGAGTCTAAATTCAAGAGTTAATTAGATAGGAAGGAAGCAGTGACCTTTAGATGATTGGTTAATGTATAGTTGAGGACAGAAAATCTGTTCTTCGTTAGTAATACTCTGATATAATGAATTTTGTTAGACCATTTGTACCAAGTAAAAAGTTCTTAAACTCTTAAACTTGGTAAATTTATATAAAAGGAGGTATCACTCATAAATTGTTCATTATTATTTATTTATGTTAGAATTTAATTTGAAATGCGTTTTCTTTTCTATAGAAACCTTTGGGTCTAAACCGTGAAACCTTAGCGTCCCAATACTAAAATACAATCAAATTATTCAAGGTTAGGTATCAATAAAAAAAATTAGAGAATGACCTTATTGTATATTGTCTACTATGCTGTGTGTGCATTATTAAGCAATAGAGTAAACTCTCAAATGGCTCAATGTGAGAAAAAATTCATTTCAAAGACAACTCCTGGTATATATTACGAGATATTCTCATTGGATTTAAATGGTGTTCCGTACGATTTTCAAAAGAGTAAATTAAGTACATATCTGTCTGGATTATCGTTTTATGGATCTCCGATATACTCTGGTAATGCCCCGGGACTCAATTTCAATTCTCCAGTATCAGTTGGAGAAAATGAAGTTGCTTATGGAACCATATATGGTAACAGAATCACTGTTACCAATTTTTCTATGACAGTCGCTGCTTGGGTATCAGTACCAGAAACAGGATGGTACACATTTGACATCCAAGCAGAGTCTGCTGCTGAATTGTTTATTGTGAACAGTACAGGTGTATATTGTTGTGAGAATGCATTTGATAAAAACTTTAATCAGCAGTTCAAAATTACTAGTATTCCTTCAGAGCCCGATGTAGAGCAACCATCAGGTCAGGTTTTCCTTTATGCCAATTTCTATTATGAATTGTTATATTCATATATCAATCCTAATGGTAGCGCATCATTCAATATTAAAATTACCGACCCTTCGGGTACTGTTTATTCAGATATTTCACCATTTGTCATGCAGATAAATGTAAGGAATGACTCGGAAATTATAACTTGTAACTATATTATCCAAGAATTGTTCACAACGGTAGCTTGGACAGGGACAACCATAAGTACTTTTACTACAGAACAAAGTTATTCTACTGATTCTGCTGGGGTCCTTATAGTGCAGGATTTGCAATTTATTGGTACCCCCAATGAGAATTCGGTTTCTCTTATATCGTCAATTTTGCAAACCACTAGTGATTCAATAATAGAAAAACAGAGTGAATCGCAATCAACACCCGCAAGTGAATCATCTACTGAGAGTATTCAAAATTCTTCAACCTCGGACGTAGCTGAAAGTGCTTCGTCAAGCTCAGACATCAATCAAAGTACTTCTGAAATCTCAGATGTAAAAGATAAAACTTCCTCAAATTCAGCGGAGCAGCCAATTACGAGTTCAGTAAATTACGCGGAATCGACTTCTGTGCGTGAAGAGTCGTCAAAATCATCTACAATTACCTTTGTTACTGAGGAGGGAAACACTAGTTTAAATGGAACAATTGTGAACGAACCATTTTCTAACACAAATCAAATCCTATCAAAAACAGAAACAACTGAAAGCACTCATCTTTCAAATCTTACAGTGTCAAAATCATTTCTTTCTAGTAGTGAAATTTTGATAGTGTCTACAGATGAATCTGTTACAACATCCGCATCTTCGAATGATGCTCCTTGGATGACCTTTGAATCAAACAGGTATGGTAACTCAACAGTTACCCCAAATAATTCCCAAATAGGTAGTGTTGTAACCATTATGGAACCTATTACTTGCTCTGTTACGTTAGCATGCCCTGGGGTCCTTGGAATTGAAAGTTTTCCAAGAAATTGTGCTACCTCCATTGGAAAACTCACAAAGTCTATACAGGCACTGAGTGTATCTCCTTCACCTTCTGAAGATTTAGTTGTTGGCACACAGCAGTCTACAGTAACTGGTAATAACCCTCTGACAACTACTGATAAATCTACAAAACCGCAACCGATTAGCGAATCGTCATATAACTTGGGACGCTATTCTTCCAACACTTCTGACATATTAATTGTTCCAAATATTGCCTCTCCTTTGAATGGGGAATATATTATATGTCTAGTATCCTTTTTTTTGCCTCTATTATTATTATTATTATAAGGATATTGAGTATTAATCTAGTAGCGCTGAAAGTCATTGGATAGCTTGTAACCATTATTAGCTTCAGATAATGATAAGGGGTATAGTTACATGTATTAGACATTTGATTTTTAAAACTTCTGAACAATAAGGCAATTTTCGGTCCAGTATTGAAGAATTAGGGTTAAGTATGCATTTCTATATTGTAGATGTTGTGATTCTTCATGATGTCGTTAGTTTTTCAGTCATTAATCAAGTTTTTTTTCAATGATAGATAATGCTTAAAAAATTTTACAAACTATCTATAACGCTGGAGAAATTTAAAAAATTGATCTAGCTTTTGTTTTAAAGCTATATTTGGTCATATTCTCATCCTAAGAAATTTGTGCGAGAATGTATACTCAATACAGGAGTGGAGCTAATTCTATAGTAGTAAATGATTCTCAAGTTCATCTATCATTCCAATTTGTAAAGAGAAAACGATTGTTTTTATTAAAGTTACATACTTAATATATAATTCTATATAAATTTTAGCTCAATAAAAAATAAAAAAAAAATATTTTACCACTATAACTTTGGAGTATTTATAGTAATTCTAAATAATGAACTTGGGATGCTAAATTAAATGATTATTATGCGGAATGCGAATATTTTATACTATGACCACTATATGGAATGGAAGAATGGAAAATGCAGATTTTTACAGATGGAATGGAAATGCTAATTATTACAGATGGAATGGATTTTATTAAAAACGTTTACGACCACGATATGGAAATTGGAATGCTTATGTTAATGTTAAAGAAAATTAAATTAAGGTTTGGGAAAATTTTAAATTTGTCTATATCAAATTATAACCATTAAATTGGTATTAGAGTTAATATCTTATGCAAAATATGGAATTTGGAATCTTGTTTGTTTATTTATTCATAAGGGAATGGAGAAATCAATCTTGTAATACTTACTATCAACAAATCTGGAATACAATTAAGTCTTAATTTAGATGGCACAACTTTCAAACTACGTTTTACTATTTTTATGAAAATTTGTGGTCTCTAATATATTGATGGTAATATTAGAATAATTCAAAGGCAGATAAAATTAAAAAATAATAAGGGCATGCAAGGGTTTCACGCATCGTTATCGGATGGCTTCTTTTTGAGTTCGACTTTCTTGTTAGTAGTAAAAACGCCGAAGATGAAACCCAAGGCATAAAAGCCAAGCGCCATATAAAAAACGTTTTTTATAGAGTCACTTAGTATATCACCTAGTTGAGAGGTAGGACCATCGAAGTGGGCAGCTCTGTAAGCGACTATTGATTCGGAAGTGTTTGGAGAATTTTCTTCAATTTGAATATTAGCGTCAGAAATTTTATTTAAAATTGAGGCACTGAACACTGTTTCACAGATGACACCACCAATTGCCTGTCCTAGATTTTTCAAAAAAGAGTTTAAAGTAGTAATTGAAACAAAATCTGAACGATAAGTTGGACTTGTTTCATCAAGTTCTATCTGAGCACCGATCATTGTACCTTGAATTGTGGCACCAAAAGCTACACCAGGTAAAATTAGGAGACCAATCTTCTGGGCGCTTGTGGCATGGTTGTCAAGTAAAGTCATCAAACCTGCACCGATGATACCTGTGGTCACACCGAATAAAGTGATTGGTTTAACCCAACCAAGTCTACCATTAATGGCACCACAAATGATGACAGTGAATACTGTGGGAACGACACACGCAATTAAATGAACTGAGGCTTTCCATGGGGAACTATTGAATATTAATTGGAAATATTGGACAACATATATGATTTGGGTCATATAACCTAAACAGATTAAGAAAACAGTGACATTTGCAGTCAGTATTCCTCTCCGTTTGATATTTTTCCAAGAGATTAATGGTTGGTAATGAATGTTTTGTTTCACTTTATTAAAAGAAGGAAAGACGAAAAAATCATAAATCAAAGATAAGATGATAAATCCACCACCAAAGATAAATAACAGAACAATGGAATATGAATTCCAGTTATATTGATTGCCACCAAAAGTGAAACCGAGTAAAAGACAAACAATTCCTGCACTTGACAGAATAAATTCAATAATATCAAATTGGAAGATCATTAATTCAAATAAATGAGACCAATTATCTAATTTTAGAAACCAAATCAATTTAAAAGGGGAAATTTTAGAAAATGAAAATTCACCACCGAACAGACCGTTTAAGTCAGAATTTTCATAAGGATTGTAAAATACAATGAAAATGACTAAAGCAAGTCCTCCTAATGGAAGATTGATCCAAAAGCACCATCTCCAAGTGACGTGAGTAGTGAATACACCGCCCAGAAAAGGACCAACTACTGACGCAATACCGAAGGATGCACCCATAAACGCAATAATTATCCCTCTTTGGCGCTCGGTAACAATAGTAGATGCGATAACGAACGTAAGACTTTGGATACCACTTCCACCTAATCCAGCGATAACTCGTCCACCGATCAACGAATTCATAGACTGAGCAGAAGCACACACAATTGAACCAACTTCAAAGATAACTATAGAAATAATCATGGACGGTTTGAAACCAAAAACCGAAGAAGCCAAACGCCCCCAGACTAAAGAAAGTACTGCATTAGGTAAACTATACCCAGCGACAACCCATCCAGTCTTAGAATACGCATGGAACTTCTGTCCGACGTCGTCAATTAAAGTGGTCACAATCATGATGTCTAAAGCAGCCAAAAAATTAGCCAAAGCAAGTGAAAAGGTGCACGCATAGAGAACAAATCCCTTCGGGTATGGTTGACCCAAAGCGTTAAGTTCAGGATCAGGAATATCAGAAGGTATTGCACCCTCAGCAGCGGTTTTAGACTCGAGAGAATACTCAGTCTTGGTGATTGTTTCAGATTCTACTTTCCCCATGGATGAAGCCATATGTTATAAAATAGTAATATTAGTACTTGTACTTACTAAATTATTCTAAATTGTAAACAAAAAATGAACGATAGCAAGAGAAGGGGAGTTTTCACAAGGTAATATTTATAGAACTGTCTCTCTCTCTCTTTCTTCATTTATTTATTGTTAGTGGCGAATGGTTCATCATCACATTGTTCCTTGCTGTCATTCTGGAAGTGAAGAAAAAAAATTTTCAAAATCTGGCACGTGACATTGGCACTTTTTTACAGCTTCTCGATACCTTCAAAAATGGTTATTTAACCTCTTGGGGGGATCAAGAGATGAGATTCCTATTATTCGGTGAAAATATTTGGATTGTAGAACAAACAGCTAATTTAAACAACATTAAGACACCCATTATTTTCATGATCTCTTGAGAATAGTAAGTTAGTTACGGGTTTAGAATTCAATTATACATATATAATTTTGTTTAGCAAAAAAAATTTAATATTATAGTATATAGCTATATATAAGTTAAACTAATGTGAATATTGTCATATTAAATGTACTCCGTTGGAAACTTAATGCAAAATAATAAAAAAAAATAATAAGAGTATGCAAATATCACGATTATCGTGATTCTTGTTGAACTGAAAGTTGAAAATGAATAAAAATAAAATGTATGTCCTTCATCTCATCCGAAGTACTTACAAGAGTTGGAATAGGAATAGAGATGCAGTCATAAAAAGGAATGAATGATATGATTTCGAACCAGCGTTTTCAAAATTTATGACACTTTGAGTTGAGCTTGTGGAAGTGAATTGAACTATTGTGTTTGGTGTTGTTACGACTTGAGTTGATGGGACACCTGAAATGGAACTATGAACATCTTGAGGGAAAACCGGTGTTTCGACAGATGTAGAGCTAACTGTGACCGATTCATGATTTTCAGAAGGAACTAAAGTTGTAGTAGATCCCTTACCTGGGGAGGTAGTTGCAGAAACTCCATTACTGGTTGTTACCCCAGTCTTGGTAGGGATTTCAGTTGAATATACAATACTCTGGGTTGTTGAAACATCTTCTGAAGAAGTGGCACTTGAATTAATATTACTGTTGCCTGAAGATTCGGTAGTCGCTGATTTTGAAGTGTGCACAGTATGTGATGATGAGGTAGTATAACTTGTTTTACCGGATGGGGTCACGGAACTTGGAGCAACCGAGCTTGGTACACTGGATGGAGCGACAGAACTTGGTGCAACAGAGCTTGGTACACTGGATGGGGTCACGGAACTTGGAGCAACCGAGCTTGGTACACTGGATGGAGCGACAGAACTTGGTGCAACAGAGCTTGGTACACTGGATGGAGCAACTGAGCTTGGAGCAACAGAGCTTGGAGCAACAGAGCTTGGAGCAACAGAGCTTGGTACACTGGATGGAGCGACAGAACTTGGTGCAATAGAGCTTGGTACACTGGATGGAGCAACAGAACTTGGTGCAACAGAGCTTGGGGCGACAGAGCTTGGAGCGACAGAGCTTGGTGCAACTGAGCTTGGTATACTGGATGGAGCGACAGAACTTGGAGCGACAGAACTTGGAGCGACAGAACTTGATACACTGGATGGAGCGACAGAACTTGGAGCGATAGAACTTGGTGCGACAGAACTTGGTGCAATAGAGCTTGGTACACTGGATGGAGCAACAGAACTTGGTGCAACAGAGCTTGGGGCGACAGAGCTTGGTACACTGGATGGAGCGACAGAACTTGGAGCGACAGAACTTGGAGCGACAGAACTTGGTGCAACTGAGCTTGGAGCGACAGAACTTGGTGCAACTGAGCTTGGAGCCACAGAACTTGGAGCGACAGAACTTGGAGCGACAGAACTTGGTGCAACTGAGCTTGGAGCCACAGAGCTTGGAGCGACAGAGCTTGGTACACTGGATGGAGCGATAGAACTTGGAGCAACAGAGCTTGGAGCGACAGAGCTTGGAGCGACAGAGCTTGGTGCAACTGAGCTTGGTATACTGGATGGAGCGACAGAACTTGGAGCGACAGAACTTGGTACACTGGATGGAGCGACAGAACTTGGTGCGATAGAACTTGGTGCGACAGAACTTGGTGCAATAGAGCTTGGTACACTGGATGGAGCAACAGAACTTGGAGCCACAGAGCTTGGTACACTGGATGGAGCGACTGAGCTTGGTGCAATAGAGCTTGGTGCAACAGAGCTTGGAGCTACAGAACTTGGTGCAACTGAGCTTGGTACACTGGATGGAGCGACAGAACTTGGAGCGACAGAACTTGGAGCGACAGAACTTGGTGCAACTGAGCTTGGAGCGACAGAGCTTGGTGCAACTGAGCTTGGTATACTGGATGGAGCGACAGAACTTGGAGCAACAGAGCTTGGAGCGACAGAGCTTGGAGCGACAGAGCTTGGTGCAACTGAGCTTGGAGCGACAGAGCTTGGAGCGACAGAGCTTGGTACACTGGATGGAGCGATAGAACTTGGAGCAACAGAGCTTGGAGCGACAGAGCTTGGAGCGACAGAGCTTGGTGCAACTGAGCTTGGTATACTGGATGGAGCGACAGAACTTGGAGCGACAGAACTTGGAGCGACAGAACTTGGTACACTGGATGGAGCGACAGAACTTGGAGCGATAGAACTAGGTGCGACAGAACTTGGTGCAATAGAGCTTGGTACACTGGATGGAGCAACAGAACTTGGTGCAATAGAGCTTGGAGCGACAGAACTTGGTACACTGGATGGAGCGACAGAACTTGGGGCGATAGAACTTGGTGCGACAGAACTTGGTGCAATAGAGCTTGGTACACTGGATGGAGCAACAGAACTTGGTGCAATAGAGCTTGGTGCAACTGAGCTTGGTATACTGGATGGAGCAACAGAACTTGGTGCTATGGACCTCGGTATACTGGAGGGAGCGACAGAACTTGGTGCGACAGAACTTGGAGGAACAGAACTTGGAGCTATAGAGCTTGGAACTACAGGCGCAACGGAACTTGGTTTACATTTAGCTGGTAAAGCAATATCCCAGTAAAAACCTGGGAAGTCAGTTTGAGAATGGCCTTGATTATCATAGTTATTACAACCAGTACTTAAATCAAAACTTGTAGTACCCCAAATCCATGTTTTCCAATATTGAGAAGCTGCACCTTGTAAATATTCAAATTGAATTTGAAAGTTTGGTAACCACCAGTGGCAATTAGATAAAGTAGCATACACTTGGAAAGTGACCGTAAAATCTGTTGGGTTATCAATTAAGTAAGTATTTTCATTTTTGCCGTATAATTGAACTGTTTTTTTGGGCCCATTGACTCCAATAATTTTCAAAGAATAAAGATATTTTAAAGGAATTTGTTTTTGACCTAGAACGTGAATTGTAATTTGGAACAAGTTATCTTTAACTAGAGTAACATCAGTGATATCCATGGTATAAGGCATAATATTTTGAATTTTTGCATGCCATGCGAAATCTAAGTTCGGACAACCATTGATAGCGTTACTACTTGTAGCCAAAGCGACTTTTTGAAATATAAGAGATATAAGGAATAAAGAACTGAATAACATATTAGCGTATTAAATTGTTGGTGATCTTTATTTCATTGAACGAAACCAAAAGAGAAGACAAAATATTTCTAAAAAATAAATAAATTCTTGGATGCACTGGAGAAAAAAGGTCCTCTTTTATATTGCAAACTCTCTCGACATCATGTCAGGGACATCATCGATGGTCCTGGAATGGAGTCACTGCACCTGTTATCCAATAGTATTAGCCTTTTTGTCTGTTATCTTACGGTCAACCCATGTGTCTGTTTTCTGGGTGTTCTCCAAGAGCTCGACAATTTTCCCCGCTTTTCTACAGGAAAACGTTTGTCTAGAGACTGTGGAGACAATTAGTTGATAATGGCCTCTAATCTTTGGAGAAACACATTCAGGACTAAATATAGAACTTCATTACATCTTATCTGCTGGGATGGAAGAGGGCCCGACCGATAAGCTTCCCCTTTTGGAGAATATAGCATCGATTACGGACGGAACCAGCAAGCTTTGATTAAGCGGAAGTCAACATATTTCTTTTTTTGTCTGCACAGCCAGTTGTATTAATCTAAGAACTAGTTTCACCGACGATTCTGTGTTGTTCTTCCTTTTTCAAGCAGTTGTTGAATGTTGTTCAAGTCATAAAATTATAAAAATAACTACTCAGTTTCTCGAGACTCACACAAAACCACTCACTTATGAAAGCAATGTGCATCCTTAATCAGGTGAGTAGAGCACATGGTCTGCTATTTCTCAAAAGATGGGGTTTTCTGACGTGTCTTAAAATATATCTTGCTGCATATGTCTGGAAAATGGAGTCAAGCCTTCCCAAAGAGGAATAGAATTCTCTTATGTAATGGGAATGTCTATGTGTATGTTCTTCTTTAAGAAAGTGCCGCAGAAGATATCTATGACCTTTAACGGTACTGGAAACTTCTCGTCTGTTCACAGTTCTGCCTATGTAAACTGCGTAGAATGTTGATCGGCGTGCGCGCTTTTCTCACAGGAAACAAAAAAAGATCGGTCTTCGCCGAAGAAAAGTTACTGAGCCAGGGGCTGTTGTGCAGATCGCGCTCAAGAATACCGTACAACGGCGTAACGGAACCTGTCATTCGGCTCGCCATCCGGAAAAAGAAACAACAGGAGCTGAAAACTCTTTCTGCGTGCTCTGCTGAGTCAGGGTATCCAAGAAGAACACAAAGGCATTCTCGAATTGGATTGGCATTGCGGCCTTCAGAAAGAAGAGGACAATGAGATAAACTTACCTGATTCTTCACATGCCTTCCCCTCAAATCTAAATATTACTGAATTAAGCACGCTAGATTTTCCCACCATTGTCTGTAGCACCGAGCAAAGAATGTTCTGTTTTATTGTCTCCAGGGTATTTCGAAGGCCATCCCTCTGTTTTTCTGTTTTTCCGTATTTGGCACAGTTTAGTACGTTCTAGGAGGGATGTTGGTTTTGGGGATTGACTGGAAGACGCTTCCATGATAATGAGAGAGATGACCTGAGACTGACGTCACCATGTTTTGAGATATAGATTTGCCTGCATACGTTTGTTTCTATCTCTAATTTTATTTTTATTATATTTATTTTTCTTGGTAGTGCCCCATTTGGTAAGTTGACTTGCTCACATAATGAAAAAAAAAGGAGATTAGTTAACGGATTACTGGAACATCTATTGTGAGATGAACTGTGGCAATTCTATTGACGTGAAGTTCATCTTTTGTAAGGGCTTGACTTTTATCGTCTCCAAGATTCTTAGTGTCTCAAACTATTGTATTTGAAGGTTTGTAAGTGAGGTTTATTTGAACTGCACAGTGGACTTTATTTCATAGTTTTCTAAACCCTAGATTCTATGTCAGTGCATGAAATTGGGAAATTGGGAAATTGTGTAGGATAAAGTTTCATATAGTGGAGTTTCCCCTGTCTTCTCATTTTGGTAATTTGTGATTGTTTTCTCATAGGTAGTAGTTCAATTACTACAATTTTTTAATTTAAAAAACCTCAAAGATAGCTCATGTATCAATATGCAGCGTATTTGTATTATCTTGCTAATAAAAAAGGATATTTCGACAGTAGCATTCCAAATTTTGTTGGTGAGTACTCACGAGCACTTCCATATGATAGCTTAACTATTTCTCCTTGCTATGCATGAAAATCGTCGTGCCTCCCGTTTTGCAATTTGCGATCATATGGCACCTTGAAGGAGATTATCTCAACATGGAGATAAAAAAATACTGCTTGTTTGTATTCAGGTATAAAAGTTTTTTTTCTTTCTAAAGGAGAATGTATTTTTAGATATTACGTGCTTTGGTATATCCAAGATAACAACATTTTCCCATAATCATAAATATTAATATCGATATGTTGAAATGTAAGTATTTTGATGTAATCCCCTAATTATTCTAACCCGAATTGGGAAACTATACCGATATTTTCCACTGTATGTGTTTCTAAAACCTGAAGCTGAGCCAATCAAGAAGGCACAATTTGAACAAATAAAAAGTTATATGAATTGATTAAGTTTAAATTGTTGTCCAGAAGGAGATATATTTAGACAATTTTCAAAAGCTTTTGAACCCTAAAAATTTTTTTCTGGTAAATATCTCACGCAACAACATTGAATCTTTCTTAGAGTTGGGGAAACCAATCGATTGTTGAGTTTCCACTTTTAGGAAATATAATTAATATTCCTTGATGGACTTAAAAAGATAACATGTACTCTTATCGTTCCCGTTGTGATATTACAGAATATTTCATGCCATTGATTAGATAAAATATCAGAACGAATTAAATTAATCTCATTTTCTGAATCCTTTTTTAAAAATGAGCAAATATTCTGGCTTCTATTTCAGAAGGAAAAGAAAAAAGAGCTTCTCAATTTAAAATATCTGTTTATGAACTGTTTAGCTATATTTTTTTCATTTAAGTTCCATCATTTGGTTATTCTTCATCGATAAAATTGTTCCAGTATAGTATAACTTAACTGGTTTATTCTAATTAAAACATGGATCTTTAGGCTAAAGATAAACCCTTCTTTCTAATACATCCAACTTAGAACAAAAGTCAAAATGGAAAAGTGGCAACTTAATGGGCTTCTTATTCTCTTTTCCTATACTTTCATTATTATCAACCTCCACTTCCTTGTGAAATGTTTATGAAAGTAAGTTTTTTTAAAACGAACCTGTAAGAAGCTCCAGTTCAATTTCAAGGCTACTGTAACTCAGTAACGTATCGGTTTTCAACCTGTACACCGTTGTCATCTTTTCCAATGTAAATCCAGGAGTTGATCACTGATAGCATTGATTGACCTATTGCAAATATACTCAATCAATTCAGGGTTAAGTAATCCAGATGCAGCAGCAATAAAATGGTTGTGTTTCAAGTAATATTTATCACAGCCATGTATTGTTGGTTTCGATTCTTTTTAACATTCTGTTTAAATTTTCATCTCTTAATAGTAGTCTATAACTCTATCAATTGATAGTGAGATTAAGACGTTAAGGATAGAATATTAAATCTTTTGTTCCAATCACAGGTTTTATACCAACAACTTTTTTATTTATGTTAGGTTATGGATAGCTTGTATTTTGGCGTTATGTTATATTAAAAAAGATGGATGTTTGACAATATCCATAAAACTATCAATCCTGTAAAATACCAAGGTGGCAAATAAAAGTAAAACCATCACACTCATTTCACTACTTAAATCCATTTAAATTGAAAAAGGTAAATTGTCTCCAAATTGAATTAAACTGGTGCGTTACACTCTGTGATGTAAGTAATATCATCCTATCTCACCCAAGGCTATTACACCGTCAACCACTTAAAAAAAGTACCCTGTCTGATAACTATTTTCTTTGATAATGGGAATAATTGACCTAGTATTTATCTTGTTGGTCCGTCAAATTGCATTTAGGATGTAGTATATATATACATACTACACGAGGACTTGCAAGTGGCATGTTCGTTCTCTCATACAAGTATCTTATGAAATTGACTTGATACTTGCTTTAAGGGGTGTGTGTTTCAGGTTTTAAATATTAAGAAACCCCAAAACCTCGTCTACCATACTTTACGCAGAACTTGTCGCAGAACCACGCAATTCAACTTGTTCTTGATAATGGTCAATAGATTTGCAACGACTTATATTGATAAACCACTACTAAACATTGTTCACTCATCATTGAACATAGTATCTCCAGCAAAAATATTTGCTTTGACTCCGATATTCAAATGTTTCCCAGTATCACCAGACGTATTGCATAATAATTTGTTTACATAATAAAAATTCGTATTGTTTATCTTTGAAAAATAGAGTTTCAAGTCCGCTTATTTGAAAAACAGCTGTCAACGCCATGGGAATCTCTTCCCTATTTAGAGCTCTGAAACAAACAAACTAAGATAGGCATTGCTTTACAGCTGTACATTATTCCCTTGAAATACAAAGAAGACCATATCCCAATTGATTCACCTTTTGGTCTGGAGAAGCTTTCTGATTTGGGTACTTGTGAAAAGTTAGAAATCATATCTAAGCACTCCGAAGCCTTTGGCTATCTAGATGATGATGAGTTAGTTTCTTTAAAAGCTATCCACAAGACAAAGAGATCTACTTCTTTTCAGGTTCAAGGATTTTTGCGTCTCAGCAAGGATATGTGAGATTAGTTCTAAATCACTGGAGATGCCAGGATGTAGAAGGATATTTATCGTTTGTACCGCCTTTACGTATCACATGTGCCATAATAGCAGTCTATTCAGTGATATTAAAACTATTTTCCAAAACTAATTGTATCCATTATAGGACCACCTATCGATGCTATTGGACAAGGTACAGTAAAATCTGGAAACGTAAGATTGCACGACGTTTTATGTATTCCATTTAAATTGCCAATGTTTTAAGTACTAACAGGATGTTAGAAAAATTTTAGTATAGTCGTACAGATGAACCTAGTAGAGTAAGATTCTTTGGTAGTGATACCAATCCCGACCTGTTTTGTAAGAGATTAGGTGACTTTGAAGACTTGAATAAGACTCCTTACATTGACATTTAGGTAGATTTTGCTTATGTCAAGATTTATTACAAATAGTGCAACTAAGCATAAATTTACAAAATTGGTTATATAACAATATATACTCAATAAAACTTATGGGTTTCATGTAAATTTGTTTTAAGGTGTTTGTTTGTGTGTTAGGCATATTAAAGATAACTCTTTGATGGTGAGAGATAAAATTAGATTTGTATTTATCAGATATTTTGACCCTTCAAGTCGCCAATAAATATTTGAGGAGATCAAAAAAGTTTCAGTATTTTTTAGAAAGAGCGAGGAAATCTAACACTCAACCTATATATTTTCTGGTACTGCTGTAATAGATTACAGTGGCAATCCATTTAACTTCAAATAGTTATTTTGTGAAAACAAAATACATAAATGGTGGTCTTTTGTTTTATTAGTAGCCATGGGAAAAAATGTAACTATTATGGAGTATACAAATATTTAGGTGATTTCAAGGGGTTTAGAGTATTTTCGATAAGTATAATGGTAATATTTTTTATTATTATTATTGTTTTTCTTTTTATTGAATTAGAGTGTTCATCCTCTCTCGTAAAAATTTCTAAAACCAATAAAAACATAAAATTTTTGGGAATGTTACATAAACTAAAAAAAATAATATTATATACTGGCTTATTTTATTTCTTTTTGCTGAACTCTGTAACTAATATAAATACTTAGCATCTTTACAAAATGCTAGTGTACGAATCTAAAATCTAGACGCTTATTACCTTCGTCATTAGTTTCAGTACTATATTCTTTTTTCTCTTGTTCGCTAAAAGAAGCCCATTTTCTCTCCTTTGCTTTATTACGTTGAATATAATATAATTTAGCTAACAGGCATGACACCAGGGCGCCACATGCAATACCAATTAATGAATTATTGCCTTTATGATAGAGGGGACTATCCGAAGAACGATATAAGTTTGCACTAGTGATGTTTGCAACTTGGGAAAATATATTAACCAAAGCGGCAGAAACTGCACGGGTCCTTACAGAATTAGAATTAGCTGAGCACCAACTGATTGTAAGGGCCCATAAAGGTGGATGACCTAATAATATAGTGAGTAATGCATATGTGCCCCAAACATTAATCTGAGAGCCTGGCCAGAATCTTAAGGGTAACAACCCAGCTAATACCCAAATGGGTGTAATTACTGATAGCAATGATCTTTCATTGATGACTTCTGAGAAGTAACCCAACAAACACATTGTAATGGCCTGCAAAATGTTATATGGAATATTTAATGCATTTGTTTGATATGTATTAAACCCTAACTTTCGAAGTGTTAGTGTCATGTAAGTACTGACAGGTTGCGTACCGATATCACTTAACAGGCGGATGATATATATCGGTAGTAAATCGAAGTCTAGTAGAACTTTCAACAACTCCTTGGGTCTTACAGGTTCACGATTATGCATATCGCCCTTCGAAGGATCATCTCTTAGAACTCTATTCACAACTATTTTCTCCTCACTTTCAGTATACCAACCATCCTTACAATACCATGATTTTGTTTGAGCAGGAGAAGGTGGCATTCCAAAATATGAATATATACCAACAAAGAGTGTTAGTATCCCCTCAATCAGAAATAACCACCTCCATGATTGATCCATGATTCCACCAGTCTTAATCTTCAACAAAGCAAAAGATAATAAGCTGGACCAAACTGCAGCTAGGGGATTTGCAGTGTAGAAAAGCGACAATCTAAGTGGAGATTCTTTAGAAGTGAAGAAATAGCTCATCCAAAGGCAAATATCACAAATGAAACCACCTTGTAACAAACCAAGCAAAGCCCTGGTGGTATAAAAGCCATTTTTTGTAGTGACAGTCGCCTGGCACATTGATACAATACTCCAGAGGCAAATCTGTACAGGAATCCATACATCGCCACCAATCTTCTTTGAGATCAGTTGTGAAGGTAATTCAGATACTAAAAAGCAGACTAAGTTGATAGTGTTCGCAGTATTATAATCATTGGTAGACATGTGTAGATTGTCTAACATATTATCAGATAAGGCTTGAGATATGTTATATCTATCAAAATCTAAAGCAGTAAACATAACAAATGCGAGGAATGTCACGTTCCAGTCATTTTTTCTTACAACTTTTGCTTCTTCTTCCTTCGACCATGTAAAATCTGGGTCAAATAAATGGCGACATTCATACTGACTTTGTTCATATACATATCTATAATGTGCAGCTACCCCAGGATCACAAAAAATATTTGAATCCTCATAATTTGTTCCAACACTTACGGATTCTATATCAATATTCAATTCTTGTTTACAAACATCATCATTAGAAGAAATGTCCGGAGGAGGTGTCATCTTTTTTAAATTACTTTGATATATAGGATATCTGTTGAAAATGACAATTAATACCCAAAACTAACCACATAGATCTACTCTCATTCAGTGGTCTTTTATATCTGTGTGTTATCTAACACTTATTAGAGGGCTAGAGAACAACAGAATTCCTTTAATTAGACGTGTCTTCCTAAAATGTTATTTAAAATATAATTGACTTTTTTTAGAGGCTTTAGATCGCAATCATTGTTACCACATTTCTATTCATTGTTGCGTAAGGAAACCAAATCTGTTTTAATCATTTAAAAATTAGTTATCAACTTAAATCAAAAATAAAAATACTGTTTCTCAAAGAACTCCAGACTTTTATTGCTAATAGGCCTGATTTTCAATGTCTTCTGTTGTGCCACATTATTAGAATTGTTCGACCTTCTCGACTGAAAAATCTCATTTGATATTCCTGGTTGTAACTAGTGAGTGCTTTCATTTTTTGAAATTCAATTTGTTGACGTTTACTGCTTACTTCCTTCAGCTAAAAAGAAAAAATATTCGGCCCGAATGAACTGTTGTTGGTGATAATGATATATCACCAAATACACAACCAAAGTCAGTAAATCTTTCAAAAGTTAAAGACACAAATTGTGTTCTAGGACCACAGAACATTACAATGTCTTCAGAAAAGGTAATAACACATACAATATTATAATTTTGTAAGACCATCCAAAATAATTATTGGGTCTACATGAACAAAAAGGGTATTTGGCCATACATGTGAGAAACAATTAATCCAGGTGATAATTTCTTGTTAACACTTCATACTTTGAACAAACTCCTTTACTAAATATTCACATCAGCTTTAAGTTGTGGATATATATAAAATAACTTATGACTAAGAAACAAAATAATTTGTTTGCTTTCATTCAAATAATTCATAACGCCAATCATCGAAACATTTTACTTTTATCAAATATCTCGAAGTGTTTTGAGCACCTAGTATACCATTATTTGGATAGTTTTTTTGAGATAATAAATTATCATTTATACAAGATTTTCCTATATAATATAATATACTTCAAATACTATAATCTGGGATGATTTTTCATACAATAGTTTTAAAGTCTAACCACTTTTGAACGAACAACTCCTCACCACGTTAATTAGATATCGATAAAAATAAATTTACTGTAAAAAATAAAGTTCAGTAAGTCATATAAAATTTAATTGTATTCATAAAAATTCTGTTTACAAAAATGATTTTAATATTAAGCTATATAGCTATAAATGAAATGAAAGAATGCGAGGGTGGACAATTAAATGTTGGCCTTTAGTAATTAATGCAAAATGAAAAAAGAATGCTAAAATGTAAATACACGATAATCGTGTTTTTTGTATATGAAATGAAATAAAAGGTGTATCCTCAATTTTATTCGAGTTACTCAAATGAATTGGAGTAGGAATAGAGATGCAGTCATGAAAAAGAATGAATGATATGATTTGGAACCAGCGTTTTCAGAATTTATGACACTGTAAGTTGAACTTGTAGAAGTGTATTGAACTATTGTGTTTGGTGTAGTTACAACTTGAGTTGATGTTACACTTGAAATTGAACTATGAAACGTTTGAGAGGAAACTGGTGTTTCCATTGGTGATGAGCTAACAGTGACCGATTCGTGGTTCCCAGAAGGAACTAAAGTTGTAGCAGACCTCTTGCCTGCAGAGGAGTTGGTAGTAGAAACTTCATTAGTGGTTGTTACACCAGTCTTAGTAGGAATTTCAGAAGAGTATACAAAACTCTGGATTGTTGAAACATCTTTTGAAGAAGTGGAGCCTTCGTGGATGTTAGTGTTACTTGAAGATTTGGTAGTCACTGAATTTGAAGTGTGAGCAGTAAGTGACGATGACTTAATGGATTTCGTATACTTTTGTACTTCCTTCGATGTTGTATTGCTTTGGATACTTGAAGAAGTAAAGGAAGCACTATAAATAGTAGTAGGAGTAGTCTTTGTCGAGTCTGATACAGATAATACAACAGAAATAGAGGATGTTGATAACAAAGCCGTATTAGTTTCACTCTTTTGACGAGAAGAAGGAACATCTATTGTGGAAAATGAGCTTTCAGTTGATTTTACAGAAGAAAAGTCATTGGTTGTGGTAGAAAATGAGCTTTCGGTTGATGTAACAGAAGAAAAGTCATCGGTTGTGGCAGAAGGAGAACTTGAGATAATGGAGGAAGTGTGTAGTGATGAGGTTAATGCACTTGAGGAGGCCGATGCAATAGGTGGTAATGGAACAGATGAGATATCAAAGTGAACGATACCAGATGATGATGTAGTTGTGAAAGTAGATGATGGACCAACTGATGAAATAGAAGTATTAGGAAAGAAACAGGATGTTGTTATCACTGTAGTTTCTCTTACATCTGAAGAACTTCTTGATTCGATAGTAAAGGTACTGCTGACAGCAGTAAAAGTACTTGAAGTGACAGTAGAAGAAGTGGCATTTGCCAGCGTTGATAGTGTTGAACTCGAAGAAACTGAAGAATATTCTAGAGTTTCAAAAGTAGAGGTTTCGTATGAAGCAACTGTGTCTGAATAAATAGTATCAGTTAAGCCAGTAGTGTTAGAAATAGCAGTTTCAGATGAAGTAACAGGATCTGAAGGGATGGTCTCAAAAGAAGTAGTATAAGTTGAAGTAACTAAGTCTGAAGAAGCAGTTTCAGTAAAAGAGATTGGATCTGAGGAGGTGGAAAAAGTTGAAGAGGTAGGTTCAGACGAAGTAGAAAAAATAGAAGTAATTTCAGTTGAATTAGCTGGGCCTGAAGATGTAACCTCAGAAGTAGAATAAATTGAAGTAGTTTCAGATGAGAACAGGGACTCAGAAACAGTTGTTTCCGAAATGATTGAGCTTGAAATTTCAGAAGTATATCTTGCATCTAAAGATGATTTAGATTCACTTAAGGATGACAACATAGTTGAAACTACAACATCGGATGAAAAAGTAACAGATGAAGTAACATCACTAAAGTAATCATTGCTCGATGGAACTACTTCAGATAAAGAAGAAACGGTAGAAGATGGAGTTGCAGAAGTACTTTCAATTAAAGTTGTTGGAAAAACGAAAGTAGTTGGAAGATCGTCGCGTGGTGGAGGATGAGGAAGAGTGCTGAAGCTAGAACTTGCTGTAACATCGGAAGACTTAGTTCTAGCATGAGCATCTAAAGTAGAAGAGGGGATCTCGTAAGTTGAAGAAGTAGTTTCAACAATAGCAGTAGAGGAGGTAACTTCAGTGGTTGAAGAAGTAGTTTCAACATCTACAGTAGAGGAAGTGGCATCAGTAGACTTAGTTCTAGCATGAGCATCCAAAGTAGAAGAGGGGATCTCGGAAGTTGAAGAAGTAGTTTCAACAATAGCAGTAGAGGAGGTAACTTCAGTGGTTGA
>JAJLXS010000086.1:0-47443 GCA_030571355.1 Maudiozyma serrabonitensis | reverse complement strand
CTGTAAAAAACCTAAATATATATAAAAATAACAAATTACTTGCAATGTAATAATTTGCTAAAAAATGTGTTTGATTAATTATAAACAAATAACATGCAATCGGTATATATCTATCCTCGTATTGAGATATACTTCGAAAGTTCAACGTCCTTGATTCAATAAACTAGAATGTCAATAGTACACCAAAATATATACAGCGTATGCAATATATTATATTACGCGATGCGCTATATCACAATTTTTCCTTTTATAGCGGATCATCGACAAACTGAAATTTTTCCTCGAAACACATTGTTACACACTGAATCCAGTTCTTTAAGTAGAGATAGACGTATATATGAAGAAGTATAAAGGCACATATCTATTTTGATAGAGCATCGAACTTAACCAAACAACAATGAGTATTCAATGGGGGAAGATATACATAACTAGAGCAGAGTTGTCTTTGGCAAATGTACTACAAGCAGGGCAGGCCTTTAGATGGATTTTAGATGAAAACTCCGGAGAATATTTGACCACCATGAAAATAGTAAATAATCCTGACTACAGTGTTGTCCTATTGAGACAAACTAACGATGAATTTATTGAGTGTTCTACGTACGATAAAACTTGTGATTTGAATGATTTAGTGTGCCATTTTAAGTCATATTTTAGAAGTGAAGTGAAAGTGGAAAAAATGCATGCAAACGAATGGTTACCTCGTGATCCAAAATTCAAAGATATCGAAACTCATGGTATTAGAATCCTTGGACAAGAACCTTGGGAGACTTTGGTATCCTTTATCTGTTCCACAAACAACAACATATCACGGATCACTAAGATGTGTCATGCACTTTGTACAAATTATGGTAAGAAGATTGGTACTTTCAATTCTACAGATTTTTATTCGTTTCCATCTAGTAACGAGATAATGATAAATGCAACTGAGGCTGATTTAAGAGATTTAGGATTCGGCTATAGAGCTAAGTATATTATTGAAACAGCCCAAAAATTAGTAAAAAATAAGAAGGAAAGTAATATATTATCTGATACAGAATTTTTAACCATGATCTCTGAATCAAGTGATTATAATGAACTTAGAGAGCATTTGATGAGTTATTCTGGTATTGGTCCTAAAGTAGCAGATTGTATCTGCCTTATGGGGATGAGAAAAGACCACGTAGTCCCGGTGGATGTGCATGTAGAACGTATTGCACATAGAGATTATAAGATCAAAGCCAGCAATAAAGATATTGTACAGTTACGAGAGCTCTACAAGCCACTTCCAATTACCCGTAAGAAAGTTAACTTTCAATTAGATTTTATTAGAACAAGCCTGAATGAGAAATGGGGGCCGTTTGCTGGCTGGGCTCAAGGAATCCTTTTCTTTAGAGAGGTTGGAGGTACTGCGGGTGCAAACACAGAGGGTAAAATTAAAAAACGTAAGAATGAAGTTAATAGCACCACAGGCGAAGATATTAAACAAGAACAGTCAAGTGATATCTCAAAGAGTAAAAGATCCAGGATAAAATCAGAACAATTAAATTAAATATTCTATCATTAGTCATATATATATATCCGTACAATGTAGTTTCATACATACACTTCTTACGGCGTCATATTGTGCGCTCATTAATCATTAAATACTATTACGTCTATGCAACAGAAATTCTGGCATTTCTGTGTTAATAGCAGCTGCATCCCCACCGGGAATTTTTGGCATTTTGTCATCCTCTTTAAGAGTGGTAAAAAAGGTTCTACCATATTTTAACCCTAATTTGTATATTTCTTCAAATTTTGAAAATTCTAAAGTATTATACTTATCAATAGGTGGTCTGGCATATATTACACCCTTTGTGTGTTTAGCCTTCTCCAATGCATTTACAGACGCAACATAACCCAATCTAACTTGAATTTCAGTAAGATCAGGTATATTTGGATGGCTCGAGAAGGGATTGAGACGATTAAAGATAATCCAGAATCCGTTTAAAGAATCGCCGTATGACATTAAGGTTCTATCATCCATAGAACCAACATCTATAGCAAAAATTGTATCACAACCTCTGGCTTTCATTTCAAGAACTGGAAGATTGTCAACATACCCCCCATCTAATAACATACTACCGTTCTCTTCCAATGGAGGTAGTAAACCGGCTAAAGTCATAGAAGCTCTTATATACCTCCATGCATAACCAAATGAATGGACTTCCTGTACAGACTCAGTAATGTTTGTAGAATTGCAAAAATAGGGCAACCAAAAGTCTTCGATTCTGGTATCACCGAACACTTTCCAAATACCACGATTAAATTCATGACCGGTGGTATATGACGTAACCGGCCACGTTAAATCTGTTAACATCCTCCACACGGAAGATATTCTCCCACAAAATTTCTTGGTCCGGCCAAATATAGACAGCATATTATAATCTTTGGCGTAAAGTCCACCAACAAAAGATCCAATAGATGTGCCACCAATCATATCAATCGGGATTCCTTGTTCTTCTAAAGCCTGTATAACTCCGAGATGGCTGATACCCTTTGCACCACCACCACCCAATACTAACCCTATAGCTTGACCAGATAGAATTCTTGCCAAGCGCAGAAAATCGTCTTTATATGTATCCAAAGGTGCATAATAAAGAGTTTTCTTCTTCATAAATCTGGAAGAAAAATTCTCGACTGTTGCTCTTATTGTACCTGGAAGATATCTTGAAATGTTCTGTTGGGTTTTTCTACTGAAGTCAGCCTGGATGATCTTATCAATTAAAGACATCATACCATGAATTTTGGAATTTCCAGAAATATCACTTCTTTCATATTCATTCACCAAAAATCTCATATGATGATGTGCATCCACCCAAGGTCTAGGTAGAAGCCATTTATGGGTTAATCCAGGGTCTACATATGTTTCTGGGTGAAGTAAAATTAATTCTGTCCTTGCAGTAGATTTTGACTCCAATAGCATTTTTTCATATTTACCTACTTCACTACTTGCCTGGGCATCTGACAGAAGCAAAATACAGTCACCTTGAGATATACAAGTACTTGTCCATGACGAATTGATAGAGGGATCTGCAATGTATACTACTATTTCATACATCTGTTCTAATTCGGCAAAATAACCACTTTGTTTTAATTTAGCCAATCGATCAAATGCATGACGTCCTAGATGGGTCAATGTAGTTCTTTGGTTCAGACCTATAGTAGCTCGACCTACTTGTTTAAATGCGTTAACTAATTTCGAGGCAAACATTTCTACTGGCAATCCATCAGTTATTGGAAGAATCGTAATTGTTCTATATGTTCGAGAACGGGAGTACGTACTCTGGGTATTGTGGTACGAGTGTAAATGAGTTGCCCTTCTTGTAGGGGGTATTGTTAAATCAAAGTCGTATTTATTACCATCATCACTAATAATTCTTGCAACATTAGTATTATCAGAGTTTTGCACCATCATTTTCTTTGCCACTAATCTTGAAACACGAATCATAATTGACGGGTGTTCTAGAGCTAAAGTTTCAAATAAAGTTCTTGGAATACGTGCTAACTCTGAATCACGGATAGCCACCGTTGTATTAAAACGGTTGGTGGCCGTCAATACCTCTAATTCTCCAAAACTCTCTTCTTGAGCAAGTTCACCTACGACCATATTATTAGAAGTATCGTTGGAGTATTGAAATTGTCTTAATCTCCCATTTAATACAACATAAATACCATTTGCAGGATCTCCTTGTTTGAATAACATTTCTGATGCAGATAAATGGACCCATTCTAATGCATGATCAAGTTTTAACATTCTAGGTGATAGTAGACTAGTCAAATTTTCTGCCAATCTTAAATATATTAGAAAATATTTATCACATAATCTCTCTAAGACGTCATTAGGTAAAAATCCGACATAGACATCAGTTTTGGCTTTTAAGCCCACAAAAGAACGGTAATTAACCAAACTTGTAAGATACCCTGCTATTCCACCTTCTTCGATAGTATATAAAACTCTATTTCCTCTTTTTGACTTCTTTTGTTTAGGTGTATGACCAACCGGTTCAACTTCTACTCCTTGATTAAAGTTCCATAATGTAACATTAATTCTACCTTTAATGACATAATATAAGCCCTTCCCATTTTTATCTTGCTCAATAATTGTAGAACCTTGCTTAAAGTATTGGAATTGAATTGCCTCGGAAAATTCGTTCTTAGCGAATTCATAATCGAGACTGGAGGATACCTCTTCCTTATATTCCACTTTCTTTTTGCTTTTTTTCACTTTTGGAGATCTAACTGCAAAGTCACTAGGTAGAATACGTAAAGTATGCCTTGGATAATTCGATGATGCAAACGAACTTATTAAAGATATGTCAGATTGTCTGCGTGTTAAAGTGGAGCCATTACTTGTATATTGACCTGATGCAGAAACTTGACTAGAATGACTTCCAGGTGTTTTTAAGGACATATTCTGTTCATTAATATTCAAATATGCAAATATGGCCTCGATAACAGCCATCTTCAGTGTAGAATCTAGAGTTTCATCTTTTTGAGATGAAAATCCTGATGGTTCTGCCCCACTACTTGTTACTCTCCCTGCAATCCCAGATAATGGTGACTTTGATAACCCTCTTAATTTATCGAAATTTTGGGAGCCATTTGGAGTAGCAGGATTTGTATTTTTATTTGTTGGTATTTCTTTTCTAGATAGGGGAACATTAGATAGTAAATCACCAGGGTTTAAATGATCTCTAGAGTCTAAAACAATATGTTTAGATGGAAGATGTGGGATTGTGGGTCTACTTCTTCTTGTGATACCAGGCGAATCATTATTAGCAATTGTTGTCGTCATGGTCTTTCTTGTAGTATTTTCTTTCCCTTGTTCTTTCATATCTGATAAAATTTTCTTAATTGCTTGATCTTTTAAATATGGTGGTAATTCATAATCTACTGATTTGTTTAATAAATATTCGATTTGCATAATTTCATCGGTTAATCCTAAATAATTATGAACGGTTTGAAAAGTAACATGATATATCTTTGTAAGAATCATTTGAATGATATGACAAACAGATCTTGGATATTTTAAAGTTAGATTTTCGAATGCTTGAGGTGGAATAATTGCAATAGTACAATCAGTTCCTGCTCTTGCAAGAATATTTGGCATTGGTAATCCAAGGTCTGGAATATCCTTCTGGTCATATAGTTCCGAACTAGGTGGTATAATCGAATCATTTACACCATTTCCTTGATTAAATTTTGTTTTGCTTTGATTTTGTAAGGTAAATTCAACTAATTGATCCTGAATAGAATCCCACTGTGTTGAAGGTTTCGGAGTATTTATTCCAGAATTACTACTATTAAGTTCTCTTGAAATTCCATTGCTTCTTGTGAAAAGTGTTAGAATAGTAGCTAATGATGATACGGGATTCCCTGGTTTTACAGTGTTTAATAATTGATATTTACCTAATCCATTTTTCAAATGAATATAACCAGAGGAATCATTTTCGAGAAAACTTTGACTATCAGTTACTGATCCATCTGAAGAATCAGTTGTTTCTTCAGATGATAGTATAGATGAAGAAATGGAAGATTGATGATCATCACCATTTTTATAATCACCCATACTTGCTGATTTATAATAATCGTTATCAGTTTGAGGATTTGGAGTTGGATTTAATATTGATGTTGGAGAATCATTCTCAACTTCATGAAAGATTTGTAATGTACCTTCCACCACAATAGCAAACCCAATAGAATTATCTAATAATAATATTTCACCTTCATCTAATTTTTGTGTCTTCATATTTTTCGTTAAATCATGAAAGACAGGTTTCTCCAGGTAACCAAAAATCTTAATGGCAGATAAGAATTGATCAAGATAAGACGAAAAAAAAGATTTATTAGTATCATTATCATCATCATTATCCATAAAAGTAGCATTATATTTTTCTTTGTGATCATTAAGGAAAGTCTTACCAAATTGGTTTTTTTTGAAAGTTTTTGAAAATTTATCATTATTATTATTATTATTATTATTATTCGAATTAATTTTATTAGTATTTCTATCATCAATTACTTTATCATCATTTTTTGTGGCAGCAGTTGATACTATATCATTATTTATAGAGTTAATTGTATTATTATTATCATCGAAATCAGGGGTTAATTTTTTATATTGAGATAATACTCTATTTTTCATTATACTATAAACAATATAAGTTATGATAGCACATAATATGGTAAAAACGAAAAAATTTAATTTTAATGAATAATTTGTTGATAAATGAAATAACCATTTTGGTCCACATAAAACTATACCTAAAATAAAATAAAAAGATAGTGATATCATTTTTAAAAAAGTTGGTAAAAAATGTACAAATATTGAACTTAATTTTATCTTAATATCATCTTGTGTTATGTTTGTTGAATTATATTCTTTTGAAGAAACTATTGTATCATTATTATGATCATTGGACATATGTAAAATAAATTTCAAAAAGATAAATATATATATGGGAAATAAATGCAGTAACTTAGTTGATATATGTATAAAATTGAATGTGAATAACTCTTCTAAGAGGTTGGTTATTCAATAGTTCATAATGTTCCATTAGCAAATGAAATTCTAGAAGGAAAAAAAATATGTGTACACTCAAGAAAGAAAAATAAAAGTGTTAAGTTTTATGTTGTGAAAATTAGGGTACCCTTTTGAGTATATAATAAAAGAAAGAAAAAACTACGTATTTTAGGAAAACTGCAGCCGTAAAAAAAAAAAAAAAAATGCTGTTATGTGTTGGTAGAGGAAAAAAACACCGAGAAATGTCAAAGAAAAATAAACAGTGATTAGTTATTAGTTAAAGCTAACACAATGGAAGTTTAGCGAGACAGAGAGAGAGAGAGAGAGAGAGAGAGAGAGAGAGAGAGAGAGAGTGTGTGTGTGTGTGTGTGTGTGAATGTTAGTATCTTCTAATACGATGTTATTAAAAGTGTGTTACAGGATTGAGGATAATATTGGATACCGTTCTAAAAATTAAAAAAAGGAAAAAAAAAAAGGTAATCACTCTGTATATTTATAATTCATAATTAATAAATTGGTTTTGTTATTGTAGAAAAAAATTATTTTTTTTCTTATCTTGTGATGTTTATGTAATACCACATTCTTAATAAAATAATTATTCTAAGTTAGGATAGTTAGAAACATGGTGGGGGAAAAAAGAAAAGAAAAATAACAAGGTCATACTCGTACCCATTTGGACATGATATTTCGACCCCCCCCCAAAAAAAAAGAGTTTATTAAACACCATACATAAGTATGAGTTATATTATTAATTAATACTAATATATAACTATTAAAGTATGCGATAGAAAAAGAAACAAAATTTTCAAATTGGTTATAGGTAACCCTAAACAGGAAATGCCTAAATATCTGATCTCACAGTTAATGGTAATTCCAATTATACTACATGTTCATTCTCACTCGCTCTCTGGCGGTGGTGTATAATTACATATGTCAGCGAGGGGTATGGGTTGTGGTTGCCATGGTAATTCTTCCCTTTTTTTGTTGCCTCCCATCGTTTTCTTCTACGACCTTATCTCTAACAACATGTTTTATACAAGATTTTCTAAAGCATTTTGCTTGCTTCCTTCGCCTTTTTAATGTCACTCTTCATTTTCAATTCTTTGAATTTTCTTTCTCCTGCGTATAGTGTTCTCTATTTGCCCGTACAAAGAAAGAAAATTCAGGTAGTTCTGTTTTTACTACGCCACTTTTATTGAACGAGGATTTCAACCTTTTTTGTGTTAAGAAAAAAAGATGAAAGAAAAAAAAAATTCACCACGGCAACCAAAAAGTTATGTTGGTTGTTTTGCATTCTAACGTTATACTCTATTAATAAATAATATGTTCTCTACTTGTTTCTTATTATATTGAGAAGCCATTTTTTTTTGTAACAATTGCACTCTCATTTTCTTTAACCAATATTGGAAAATAAAGAATCGGAGAGCCTAATAGATGAGAAGACAAAAGAAGAAGAGATAAAGCATCATTTCTATTATTCAGTTGAATGTATGGAGAATAGGTATCCTTTATTTTTCGTAACTAAATAGGTACACATACATCTTAATATCTTTAAAAACAGTATAATACAGATGTTTCTTCCTTAGTTTCTTACATATCTTTAGATCATTATGTGTTAAATATTTATTTCTTATTGTCCTCATCTCTTTTGTTTTATTTCAAAAGTATAAAAAGGGATCAATAATATATAAATATTCACGAAACTCATCTTTGTTTTTTTAATTCATTTTCTTTTAATTTATTTAATTATATTATATCTTTTTTTTTTTACGTATTTATTTAAACAAACACTACTATAAGTAACTAAAACAACTAATATATTTATTACAACAATGAACGAAACTGAAATTAAACTAGCTGAAAAGAAACTACATGATATGTCCATCGAAGAACAAAAAGATATGTATGGTAATGAAGATACTATGAATAGATATTTTGTTAATTTAGCTGGTAGAATCAGAAATTCTGTCTCTGGTGGTTATTTACTACCAAAGGAAGATGATAAGGCAGGTAAGGCTTAATGATTTTTTTACGTAAAAAAGATAAAAGAATATTTTATTTGTGTGTTTAGTCACAGATACTATTTTTAATGTTCCATCCCTACAATATATACATATATACCGTAATATATATGCCCTTTTAATAAATATACAGATGTTGGATTATTATCATTATTATTATTATTATCGTTCGTTATTTATATATATTTGAAACTTGTATACGGTTTATTTACCCTACGTTAAATCAAACACCCAGACACACCCATCTTTGTTTGCTTTTTATTGATTGTTTACATAACCCAGACACCCCTCACGAAATGTAAATATTTACTGTAACCCATACACCGCATACTATGCGTGTGTCACTATTTGTAATAATTATTTTTTCAAAACAAATAACACCCATACATTACTAAAGTTTTAAATTATTATCGGTCGGAGTGGTTAAACCTGGCTGGTTAATAAGAGGAGAATTATTAAAAATTGAAATGATTTGTAATTAAATCGTTTAAAATATTTTAACGTCTCTTTAGTTGCTTATATATAAAGAGACAACTAGAGTTGATTCGAATTATTAATATCATCTCATTTCAATCTTTCTTTATTTGTACTTTCTTTTTTTGTTGTTGTCATTGCTTCTCTGTCCTTTTTATACTATTTTCACAGTAATTACAAACCCCCTCCTCCCAATACAATATAACAATAATAATTTTAAAAATGAATGACGAACAAAAGACTCAATACCTAAAAGAATTGAATGAAACTTCTGAAAGAGTTAGAGAACATGTCAGACAAGAACAAGCTAGTAAGTCTCCAGAAGTGACTCAATCTTCTGATTTCAAAAGAGTTCCAATGCCATCAATGGGTGTTCCACCACCAATGTTAGCTAAAAATTCAAATGTTGGTTCTTCTTCAACTTTGGAAATGTGGGATGAAAGTGTTAATCAAAAATTAAATGAAATTGATAATAAGATGAACAAATCTGATTTATCCGTCTTCTTCACTAAAGGTGAAATGGAATTTTAAATGTTATTATATTTAATGATAACCTAAAAAAAATAAAATCGATTATGCATATAAGGGTGATTAACAACCATTGAAGAGTCGGTTTTATTTTATTTTTTGATGAATTAGAATACTAAACGTTTCTTTGAAAACAAAAACGAGAAATATGAAATACAATTTAGCATACAAGATTAAAATCTATCAGCATGAAACTGTCTTTACAAAGTGTTTTTTTTTTGTAAAGAATGATCGAAGTATATAACTCCGACATTATATTTTTGAAAGACAATGCATTGGACAGTTATGGTAGGACTATCATAGATGTACGAAATATAGAATGTTATGTAATTCTTTTTTTTATATATTTATTAATATTAATACATTTATTAAGAAATCTCTATTAACTTCTATTTCACATATATGGGTCGATGACTTTGTTATAATATTTCCTAATTGGGAAATGTATGCAACTTATCGTGTTGTACGAATCTGTGTTGCCGGGTAATACCTTTTTGTTTCCAAGAAGCTAGAAAAAAGGATGATGAGCTGAATTTTTCAAAATATGAGATGAATTATGGAATTGGTTTTGCAGTGATAGTAAAGGAAGAGTTAATGTATTGTAATATTGATAACAATAGGGCAAAAAAAAGGTACTTACCTTAACAATACGTAATTCATTATATTAATTCTTATCTATTTTTAAATTGTGTTGTATATTTTACTAATTTTGTTTCTATTAAAAGTACAGATAGATATATATATTTAATTTTGTTTTCATTTGACGAAACGATATTGATTGTATCCCTTTATAAATATCGAATTAAGCAGTAAAAAAAATTTAGTTGTTTTTAAGACAGATTTCCGTACCTTTTAATTCAATTGTATTTTGCTAATATTAACGTGTTTTGTTTTTAAGGTTAATTAATAATTTTCTTTTACAATTATGTCTATGGATCAATCTAATAATAATAAAAAATCTGAAGCTCAAATTAATACAGAGAAAGTTAATGCAGCTATACAAATAATAGAGAAGAAAAAATATGAAAGTAATGGCAGTAATAATAATGCATCAAGTGTGACCACATCTAATTCTACTGGTGATTCATCTTCAACTGATAATACACTATTACAGCATGCTCAGGATTCTTATACTTTAGAAGATGGAACAATTGTTTCTACTAAAGAAAGAGTCGTTAAGAAAGTGAACCCCGTAGCGAAACGTGCACCAACTGATGAAGAATTATTCGATCCTGTAACTGGTTTACCAAATCATGAATTCTTAAAAGAGCATTTCAAAAAAGAAGGAAGATTGACAGATTCACAAGCTTTAAAAATATTAAGTATGGCTACTACTTGTTTAACTAATGAACCAAATTTATTGACTGTTCCTGCTCCAATAACTGTTTGTGGTGATATTCATGGTCAATATTATGATCTGTTAAAATTATTTGAAGTTGGTGGTCATCCAAAGGATACACCATATTTATTTTTAGGTGATTATGTCGATAGAGGTCTATTTTCATTTGAATGTTTAATTTATTTATATTCTTTGAAATTAAATTTCCCAGATACTTTTTGGTTATTGAGAGGTAATCATGAATGTAAACATTTAACTTCTTATTTTACCTTCAAAAATGAATGTTTACATAAATATAATTTAGAAATTTTTGAAGCATGTTGTCATTCATTTAATGCATTGCCATTAGCAGCTATTATGAATGGTCAATATTTCTGTGTTCATGGTGGTATATCACCAGAATTGAAAACTGTTAATGATATTAATCAATTAAATAGATTTAAAGAGATTCCTTCAAGAGGTTTAATGTGTGATTTAGTATGGGCTGATCCACTTGAATCATATGATGAAGTAGATCCAAATGTTACTGATGAAGATGATGAATTAGCTATTAAATTAATTAATGAAAATGATTATAATGCAATTAACAAATATTTCACTCCAAATCAAGTTAGAGGTTGTTCATATGCATTCAGTTATCAAGCATCATGTGCATTCTTACAAAGGACTGGTCTATTATCAATAATAAGAGCACATGAAGCTCAGGATGCAGGTTATAGGATGTATAGAAATACCAAAACATTAGGATTTCCAAGTTTATTGACACTTTTTAGTGCTCCAAATTATTTAGATACTTATAGGAATAAAGCGGCAGTACTGAAATATGAAAATAATGTTATGAACATTCGTCAATTTAATATGTCACCACATCCTTATTGGTTACCTGATTTCATGGATGTATTCACTTGGTCTTTACCATTTGTTGGTGAAAAAGTTACCGAAATGCTAGTGGCTATATTGAACATTTGTACAGAGGATGAATTGGAAGAAGAGACACCTTTAATTGAAGAAGATTTGGTAAAAGAACCATCTACACAAACTCCTCAAGTTAAAGTAAGTAAACCACCAACAACAAACGTTAGTGATAGCAATACTCAACAAATTAAATCGTCTATTTTAGATGATGATAAGAGAAGAAAAGCATTAAGGAATAAAATTTTGGCAATTGCTAAAGTTTCAAGAATGTATTCTGTATTGAGACAAGAGAGTGATAAGGTTCAGTACTTAAAAAGTATGAATGATGGTATGTTACCTCGTGGTGCTTTAGCACATGGTTCTAAAGGGTTAGAAGAAACATTGACTCATTTCGAGAGAGCAAGAAAGGAAGATTTGGTTAATGAAAAACTACCTCCATCTTTAGAAGATGTTAGAAAGGAAAAAGATAAATATTATAATGACATTCTAAGGAGAGCTAATAACGATAATCGATAAATAATATTTATACTAAAAATACAGTTTGTATATAATAAAATAATCATCATCACTTCGCTTCTCTCCCTCCCCCGCTTGCTTAATTATTATTCTTATTATTTTATAATGTACAATTATGAATTTCTTAAAGATTTACTTATTTGTAAAAAAATGTTTATGTTTATATATATATGAGTGTGTATGAATTTCAAAAGAAATTGATACTGTCAATGAAAAATGTCAAAGTATGGGTCTAATAACAATAATAGAACTATACTTAGTTGTGTAGACGTTTTTCGTAGGAATGCATGTTGTTGATACCACCTTCCAATTGAGCAGAGGCAGTTCTGAATTCGAATCTAACCTTACCATCATTTACGGAATCCTTCAAAGCATCCAAAGATAGGACACCAATATCTTGACAAGAGTGTTGTAGACCATTGTATAAGTAAGGAACAAACTTTTGAATAGAACCTTTATCAACAACGGCACCAGAAACACCTTGAGCAACTAAGACCTTGTCAGATTCAGAGAAATAACGAGAAGTGGAAGCATTACCATCCTTACCAGTCTTTTGCATAGCATCGATGGAACCCATACCACGGTAAACCTTTAATCTCTTACCGTCTCTGTAGAAATATTCACCTGGAGATTCAGTAGTACCAGCAAGCATACCACCCATCATAACAGTGGAAGCACCCAAAGCTAGAGCCTTAATGATGTGACCAATGTTTTGAACACCACCATCAGCCATACATGGGACACCAAATTCATTGGCGAACTTGCAGACATTGTAGACGGCAGTAGCTTGTGGTCTACCACAGGCCATAACTTCTTGAGTAATACAAATGGAACCAGAACCCATACCGATTCTTAGACCATCACAACCATGGCTAATCAAGTTAGCAGCTTGTTCTCTAGTGACAACATTACCAGCAATGACTTCTAAGTCTGGGTAAGTTTTTTTAATCCATTCTAACATTTCAACTTGGAACTTAGAGTTACCTTGAGAGGAGTCAATAGTGACGACATCAAGACCAGCTTCAACCAAAAGAGCTAATCTCTTTCTGTCAGCTGGTAGAGTACCAATGGCAGCACCACATAATAATTGTTTAGTGGTAGCTGACTTAGAGGCCAATGGGAAGTTTTGGTTCTTCATTAAATCAGTTCTAGAGATCATAGAAACCAAATTATTTTCACTATCAACGATCAAAAGTTTACCCTTCTTGGTCTTCTTTAGAATTTCATTACCTTCTAACAAAGTTAAACCTTGGTTAGCGGTAAGTGGATTCTTAGTCATGACTTCAGAAACTGGTAAAGAGTTGTCTTCGACGAATTGAACATCACGGGAAGTAACTAGACCTAACAATTTACCTGGGAATTTACCGTTTTCTAGTTGTAAAAAATGAAAGTGATAAATATATCAAATGAATGATAATATATACACATATTGGATTGTTAGTAAAAAATATTCAAATAAAATTTGATTGGAAGTTATCACTTTAAGTTTTGAAGTGACTTTAAGAAAAAGATTCTTTTTTGTTTTGTTTTTTTCATATTTTCATATTAGAATAATAAAACGTATCAGATAAAAAGTTCTCTACAAGATCGTTTGATCGCAGTCAGTAGAACGAAAGTTATTAATTTAAAAAAGTTTAATCATCATTGTAAGTATAATTCCATCATGAAAAAAAATAAATAAAAAAGTATCAAAAGTCAATAGCAAAAAAAAAAAGAAAAAAATAATTATATTTTAATCAAACATACCTGTAACTGGGAAACCGGAGAAACCTAGATGTTCCTTCATTTCCTTAACTTCACCGATAGTAGTAGTTGGAGTAACAACAACAGGAGAGTTAATGAAACCATTTTCATAAGTTTTAACTTTCTTAACCATAGCGGCTTGTTCTTCTGGAGAACAGTTGTGATGAATAGTACCAATACCACCTAATAAAGCCATGTAGATAGCCATTTCAGATTCAGTAACGGTATCCATAGGAGAGGAAACAAAAGGAGTATGAAGAGAAATCTTCTTAGTTAATTTTGTCTTTAAAAGAACATCAGAAGATGGGAAACCAACGTAACCTGGTAAAATCAAGAAATCGTTATAAGTTAAACCACCTCTTGTATTAGAATCCATCAAATCTTCGACAGATAAACCATCCCTGTTTTTCAACTCTTCTAAGTAACCTAGAGCAGTAGTATAATCTCTCTTAGCAGCAACCATTTTTATATTATTATTATTATTAAGTTAGTTTAGGAAGGTTGGATAATATTGATATATTGTCAATCTTTAGTATTATTATTATTTTAAAAGATAAAAAGACTATATAAATCGAAGTTATATGAAAGACAAAGGATGGAATAAGAGCCAGTTTATTATAGACTACAACATATTAATAAGAATAAACTATAAAAACAAAGAAGTAATTAGAATAAACATAATATGGCCACCGGTTTTCTTCTGATGATCCAACAAGTTTTTGATGGAAAAATCGATGAGTATTTATACATTTTTTTTTCCTTTACTTTCAAATCAAAAAAAAAAAAATTTTCTTCAAAATCCTTAATAATGTAAAAAACAAAAGAAAAGAGAAAGAACACTGTGAAACGATGAGCTTTTCTTGTTAAGTATGTATGCAGTTATAACTAACATGGCTAAGAGAGTTAGAAACAGAGTAAGCCCTCGATGAAAAAAAGTGAAAAAAAAAAAAATTTTCACTTTGATAAAATATTTGTTTGTTTGTTTGTTTGTTTGTTTGTTTGTTTGTTTGTTTGTTCTGGGCTCATCGCTTCATTCTATCAAATTTTTTTTCTGCTTACTCTTCTCTGGCAAACCTACTGCAACAAAATTTTTAAAGTGAAGTTAAGCGACCCTAAAAAAGCCGAACACCTACGGTAACAGCAGCAGGAGCAGGCTTTCATTATGTAATGAAAGAAATTATTGTTAAGAAAAATAAAAAAAAAATTATTTTTTACTCTGTATTCCTGCAGAGTATTCTTTGCAATAACCAGTGTAAAAACACTTTATCGCATCTATTTTGAGTGTGTCTCGCGTCAACCTCCCCTCATTTTCAGTTCCGTGTTCCGTCTTTCTTTCCCTCCGTCAAATAAAGAGGATTCGATCCAATTTAAGCAAAATTAATTGTATATATATTAACATAAATCAAAGAGTTAAGATTTAATGCAATAATTGATAGTAAGTTTGCTAATGGTTATATGTACTAATTCAGTTCTTTCATAGAAGGTTAGTTAGCATTTTTTTTTTTTGTATATTACATTATTAACGGGGTTTGTAGTTTCCGTCTTATTTCCATCTAAGGATATATTGCATGTGTGTGTGTGTGTGTTTGAACAGAAGAACATGATTGTTCAATTTCAATACATCAAGGTATTCAACAATTATTTTCCAATATATTTGTAACATAAAGAATAAGATAAATGAAAAATAAACGCCTGTAATTAATGTATTTATATAGCAGTATCCAAAGAAACAACAGAGACTATTTTTGATCTACATTAGAACACTGTTTACTTGCATAACGTTATTTCTTGTAATTTTTTTGCATATATTAATGCAAATACGAACATACTATTGTCTATATATTAATAAACTTGAATAAAACGATATCTCTTTTCTTGATCAAAATAAACATAGAATTCATTTGTGACACCTTCAAAATATTATCGCGTTGAACGACAGACATTATTTATTTAGACTCCCTTTCCCCCCGTTCCCTTCAAAAGAGAAAAAGAGAGAGGGAGAGAGATCTTCTTCGAGTCTCTGTGTTCTTTCGCTCTTGCCGAATGATAGACTTCGAAAATAATAATAATATTCCTATTAACTAATTAAATTGATTTCATATACACAGAGAGAAAGAGAGACGTCCCTTTTAAATCTGAATATGGAAGCGAATTCAATACAAATAGTCTATTACAAAATAAGGTACAATACGTTTTTACATTTCTTTTTTATTCAGAAAGCTTTAAACATTTGTTCTTATATATAATTAAATTACATTTTCTGCTATTTTATCTATAAACTATTGATTTACTTCTCCATTTTAAACATAAGCAATCGTCAAAGAGAAAAAACAACTAACAATTAAACATAACTATTCAATAAATTAATAATGAGCAAACCAGTTAATGTATACTCTATCTCTGAAGTATCTCAAACTTTAAATGAAAATTTACCAGATGTTTTGGCACGTTTAGGTTATACTGAAACTTTTGAATTAGTTGACCAAAAATTATTAATTGGTTACTCTGTCGCTATTGTTGCTGCAGTTAGTTTTGTCATCGATAAACAATTTGTACATAAGGATATTGTAAAGTATCAACAATATTTAGTCGGTATTTATTGTATTTTATCCGTGATATTTTGGTATTTTAAGAAATACGTTGAAAAAGCTGTTGTATACAGTGGTAAGAATGACACAGAGACTATTAAAGTTAAAACTTCATATGAAGATTCTAAACCTTTATACACTGTGACTCTTATCGATAACAAAAAGAAGACTTTAGTCAGTACTTTAGAAATTAATAAGGTTTTTAATAAAGAAGGGTATTTACAATCTGAATTGTTCTTAGAATGGATTAAACAACAATTAGCTACATTATCAAATAAAAGACAATAAATATAATATTAGTTTGATAAGTGTGTTTTGTGTTTTTAAAATCAATGAAGATATCAACAAAAAAAAAATAAAAGATATTATGCTATACATATACATAAAAGATTGTGTAGTTGGGTAACTGTATATATATAACCGATGTTTCCATCTTAGTCTATGTATTTATATGTATATTAATGTGACTATTTTATGTTATAGTGAAAGGAAAGGAAAGGGGATGTTAAACTGTGCTTTCAGTAGATATTTGGTTATATTTGATTGGATTAAACAATTAAGTTTATTACATAAAATAATAAATCAGATAAAAGAGGAGGAATATAAATATATATATATTGAGTATGTATAAGAATATACAGAATAAATAAACACTAAAGTTTTAAAAATAATTTAATCATCGTCGTCGATTAAAAATTTGGCTAATTGTGGTTCTTTGTAAGCATTTTCATATAGAGAGTCTCTTGCAACAGAGACACTTCTTGAATGTAAAGATGTTAAATCTAAGAAACCTGGGTTTAAGTCCTCGATTTTACTAACACCCAATAATCTCATAGACATTTCTAATTCTTTGGTTATGATATCAATAGCATGAGCGACACCTTGTTGACCATAACATGAATTAGCATATAAGAATGGTCTACCAAGACCAACACCAGTAGCACCTAAACATAAAGCCTTTAAGATATCTGTACCACGACGAATACCACCGTCAACGAACACGTCGAAGTTCTTGTCAAGACCGTGGTGTTTTAGAATTGGCATAGTTTCAGCTAAAACTTCAATTGGGGCACGAGAAAAATCTAGTTGTCTACCACCATGATTAGATAATACAACACCTTGACAACCCATTTGAGCAGCTCTAACGGCATCTTCAGCTCTTTGTACACCCTTAATAACAATTGGTAGTCTAGTCAATTTTCTCAATTTAGCAATATCTTCCCATGATAAAGATGGATCAATAAATTTAGATAAAGCCTTTGAAGCACCATCAGAATTCTTTTCTTTCTTCTCGTCTTCTTTCTTTTGCAAAATTTTTGGACCACCACTACTTTGAGTAGTAAATTTAATCTTTTGATCCTTTTCTCTATTACCTAAGGATGGGGCATCAACAGTGACAAAGATTGCTTTTAAACCTAATTCTTCAGCATGTTTAATTAAATTTCTAGTAATTTTTCTATCGGAATTAACATATAATTGAAACCATTGTAATTGTTTATCATTAACTTTAGCTTCAGCGACTTCATCAAGAGAACAAGATGCTAAAGTAGAAATCATTTGTGGTACTGAATATGATGTTGAACCACAACCTTTAGCAATATCAACTTCACCACCTTCTGGATTCCCCAATTTACATAATGCAGTAGCACTAACATAAAATGGAACGTCTGTTTTTTCACCTAACATGGTAGTCTTTAAATTAACATGTTCAACATCAACTAAAATATGAGGTTTGAAGAAAATCCTATGGTAAGCATTATGATTTTCTCTATATGTAATTTCATCATCTGCACCAGAAGAATAATAAGCCCAAGCTTGATTAGTTAAAATTTTGGAGGCTAACCTTTCAAAATCGTATAAGTTTAGAACATTACCTAAAGGAGGCATATTGTCTCTTAATTTTTGTTTAGTCATAATCTCATAGGGAGATTCACCTGGTGCATAAGGTGGACAAACAAGTTTTTTTGGCATTGGCTTACTTAATGGACCTAATTTCTTATCTTCTGGAATATTTTTCTCTAAAGTACCCTTTGCATGTAATGGTGCAAACATAGCGGTAACATCTTTACCTGCATTTGCTTTAATAACATCTTCACCACCTGGATGATTTGGAATGAAAAAGGTAACATCATAAACGTAACCGTTAATTACTACCCAACAATCATCAGGTTTATTATGTTTAGCGACTTCATCTGGAGAAATTGGTTTTTTCTTTGATGGTTGACCATTATCATTACTAATATAATCTGAAAAAGATTGATTATTTAGTTGATTCCAAGCATAATACGATAAAAATGAAGCAGATGTAATTAATAATAGAGAATTGCGCAAATTCTTACTATTATTATTATAGTAATTACGAGATTTAGTAAAATTCGATGTAGATAGAGTTCTTTTTGAAACTTTTGTAAACTTGAATTGTTTACAAGCACGGAGAGCAATTGATCTCCTACCTAATGCTTGCATAGTGAACAATAACTAATAATATATGTATATGTTTTGTTTATTGGTATTTTTCACAATTTTTAGGATAATAATAAAAAATTATGAAATAAATAACAAGTAAACAAAATAAATATAAATATGAATTTAAATAGTATTAAGTAATCTCAAGTAAAGGGTCTCTCATCTTTTCGGTCAAGTGAATCACTTTATATATGAATATGTGATCGAGAATACGTTGGGATAAAGAAGGGATGGGACGGAGTAGATGAATACTGTACAATAATAGTAATGTCTAATGAAAAAGAAAACATCTTTAGATTTACCAATGCCAAAGATCATAATAAATTGCTTACCCACACTTAGTTAGAAAAACAACGTTATCCATCGAACCCCCTTCCCGATATATATCACTTAAAGTCATAAACATTTACCGTCTTTTCCCTCTAAATTGCTAAGATGACTCTCTACTAATCCAGCAAGTGTGTATTATTATTATTATTATAATTATATTAAAATTTGACACACCGACCTCTGTCTGGCCCCCCACGTCAATTGGGTTTCTGACCTCCCACGGCCGGAAACACCTTTCCACAACTATACATACTAAAAAATCACCATATTGTTAAGGTTTATAATAAAAGTATTCTCTTATTGGAGATTGAAGATATTATCTATACTACGTATTGTCAGTTTCGATTTCAATTTTGAACCCTTTGCTGCTCTAACCTTCACTCCACGTTGTCCCTTAAAGAATTTTGAATAGTGTACAGTCGACGCAGTGTCATTTGGTTCATCCATCCCCCCACGCAATTTGGTTTATTTAATTCATAAACACGGACTCGGAAATACCGGGGCTCTGAGAACGCTCTACGGAAGACGGGACGCGAACTGAACCGGATTGTGGGAAACTGTCAGCCGCCGTCGGCTTAACGTTGATAGGCTGTACGATTGAAAGCCGTCTCCACGCAATCGAAAATTGGGGTTAGGCCCTCTTTCTTCAATAGTATTTTTTTTCCACTACGTATGGAAGTACAATATACTGATATTATAATTGAACAATAACAAATAGAAGTTCATTATGAACAAAGGATAGTTCGACTTGTAATGGATAGAATCCCTGGATGGTTATACTAACAATGGTAGACCCTGTAAAGAATTAATTGAAGTTGTATTTTCAGAACTGTGGTAAAGTTCACTAATTCCCAACCCATTATAATACCAACATATAACCATGTGTATATTTAGATTTCTTTGAAGGGTTTTGCAACAAACCTTTTTTTTAAAAAAAAATATTCCTACCCTACTTGTGCGGCTGATACTGATGATCTTTATTATAACTATGGTAAAATGGTGACTTTGTTAGTTAACAAAATTCTCTTATATATGTATTTATACATAATAAAATGTATGTTTTTAATATTATACAATGACACAACATGAATTAGATTTCTTAGCTTGTTTGTAAAACATTTTAGAACTAGCATTTAAAGATTCTGATTTATCAACCAAATTATCTAATTTTTCACCTCTTTGTAAAACATTTTCAATAGTCTTATGTAATACAATTTTTGTTTCATCTAATTCTTGTTGAACTTTCATAATCGCATCTGCTTGAGCAGGATCTTGATATTTGGCAATATAACCTTCTAATTCATTCATCTTCAATGAATCATTTGTAGCACTGACATCTTTCCAACTCTCCACAGGATGGGCTACTAAATATTCATCTAGTACTTTATTTAATAAGGTATATGCAGGTCTCACTGGATATTCTTTATCGGTAATTAATACACCACAAATACCTTCTGCACGAGCATATACATGACCAACATAATTACCTTCCTCAACACTTTGTCTCTGACCTGATGAAGTTCTAGTAGCGACAGTCTCTGCGAAAAATGTCATAAATTGACCAACACTACTACGTTCAAAATAACCAAACTGTGAAAGATCTTTAACTTCAGTTAATTCTAATGCCTTTGTAGCATCACTACGAAATACACCAATATAATATATCTTCATCCTTTTATATGTATGTGTTAAAGCTACACTATATATCTAGTCAAACAGTCTAGTATGCTACTATCTCTTTCTTTCTTTCTTTCTTTCTTTCTCTTTATTTCTCTGTTGTTGAAATTTTGATTTCTTATACAATATTTACAATTTTAAACAAACAATTAATGCCAATATTTTAATATTTCTTCCTTCGTCGTGCGATTTGCGTACACGTCAACGGAATGGCGTAAAAAAATCTACATAATATACGTATAAAATATATATACACATATATTTTTCACATTCTTTCAAATCTGGGAGTAAGCAAAAGTAGTACAACGGACTCTTTCAATCACATATACTTAAACGACACAATCCACTGATAACGCTAATAATATACAGTGTTTGAATCTTTAAAACCTTTAACGTGTAAGTACAGTTCATCCCTCACCTCACCCCTCCCCTAGCTCGTGTATTTGGATAAACCTTTATGTTCTCCATACGGACCATCACATTCCACATAAATAAAGTATATCTATCTGGGCATCTTTATCCCCAGTGGAATTCCTTCAAAAGTAATCGCAATGGCTGGAGAATGGTAGCTTTTGGTGCTGCAGCTGCATCTTTGGCTATGGTAATGTGTGTAAAGCCCTTATCATCGATGCCTTTGTTAGATCAATGTAAACGACTCCTGGATGATTGGCAATCAAATATCGTTATATGGAATGAATCCCCAGAGACTACTCATGAAGTGACTTCGGGTACTCATAATACATTTGATGAGATTACAATCCCAGGTGATATCACTTTGTTTAGTCCACATGTACTGAAACTAGAAGATGAGACCTTGAAACGAAAACAGGACTATGACTCTCATTCTCAGTCACCTGATAATAAAGAGTCAATTAAAGATAGTGTTCCATCAGTACCATTACCAACACCAACGCATGACTTTCAAATGATAGATACAGAAGGGATCAGTATTATGATTCCTGTATCAAATGAGAACTACAATTCAACAAAGGAATATGAAACTGAAGATACTAAAATCGAACTCAATCCCAATACAGGAGAGATTAATTGGGATGCACCAACTTTAGGTGGGCTTGCTAATGGACAATGTGGTAATGAATTCAAACTGGCGTTCTCTTGTTTTGTTCATTCACAAACAACACCAAAAGGAGTTGATTGCATAAAAAGTTTCAATAAAATGCAAGACTGCTTCACCAATAATATTAGAGGATGAAAAAAGAAAATGTTAATAATTTATAGACTAATTTATAATAATAATTTTAATTATTATTATTACTAATTTACTGACACATTTTTCTTCTGTCCTACACTTTAATGACTAATAATGATATCAATCAAATGTGTTGTTGTTCATAGACTTTTGTTCGCAATAGGTCTTTTGGAACTATCACTAAGAAAGATACACATCCAAATACTCTTAAATATTCATAATTTCATATTTTTTTCTTTTCCTTAAAAAAACAGATGATAGTTACTATCATTTCGTTATGACCTTTCTTATTTATTTACAAGTATATATCAAGAAAGAAATTTATAATATTTTCTTCCTTACTTATAATTTCTTTCAAGAGTGCAGAACATATCATATATCTCTTTACCTGTCAAATGATCTAATTTTCTATCATCCCTCGTTCTAATACTGTATTTGCCTGTTTTAACTTCCTCTTCACCAATAATAATTAAATAGGAGTAATGTTTTAAGATTGCATCCTTAATTCTGTATCCTAATGGTTCCGATCGTTCATCAACATCGATATTAAAGCGGAAATTATTTAATGGGATAGGTTCTAAGTCTGATTCTCCCTCCAGTTCATTTTCACCGGCTAATTGTTCCTTAAGTCTTTGACATGCTTCCGTCTGTTTTATATCTTTCGTATTTATAGGTATAATCATTGCCTGATATGGGTTCAACCAGAATGGCCATTTACCTTTATAATGGTCAATCAACAAAGCCAGAAATCTTTCAACTGATCCAAACACTGCACGATGAATCATAATCGGGGTCTTGTAGGTGTTATCTCTATCCTTATATTTTAAATTAAACCTTATTGGTAATTGAAAGTCTAACTGAATGGTAGCAACTTGGTGAGATTTACCGGTATGATCTGGAACCATGATATCTAATTTAGGACCATAGAAAGCACCATCACCTTCATTCAATTGCCATTTTTTACCAGACTTCTCAAGAACATTCTTTAGTACTCCCTCTGCATGATCCCAAGTCTCTAATTCTCCAATATAATGATCCTTAGGTCTTGTTGATAGATTTATTGAATAAGTTGTAGATGGATCTGCATTAAATTTGAAAACTTTACCATAACATAAATCAACCAACTTTAAACAATTTAAAATTTCGGATTCTACTTGTTCTTTAGTACAAAATATGTGACCATCATCTTGATGAAATTTTCTCACCCTTGTTAGCCCAGAAAGTGCGCCTGATGCTTCATTCCTATGAAGTGGTGAAAAATCACTATATCTTAATGGTAATTCATTATAAGAATGATCAAACCTGTTATAGATCACACAATGACCAGGACAGTTCATGGGTTTTAACCCGTATGTTTCCTTCGATGCATCGGTTCCTTCTACTTTAAACATATCATCCTTGTAGTTTTCCCAATGACCAGACTGTTCCCATAGACTTTTCTTGAATATTAAAGGTGTAATTACTTCTTGATATCCAAATTTCAAACGACCTTGTTGTTGTTTCATAAATTGAATCAATTTATTAAATATTTTAGTTCCATTAGGTAGAAAAAAAATAGAACCCGGTGAAATTGGGTCAGTAAGATAAAGTTTTTGTTTATTTGAAACGTCATATGTTATAGATTGGTTTACATTATTTGTGGTAGTAGATGTGTCATTCTTAAGTCCGGTGGGCTTGGTAGCAAGATGTCTAGAGAGATATGGAAATCGTATGCATACCAAACGTTCTGCTGTGGTAATTGGAAACATTACCAAAAAAATAAAAAATTAAATATTGCGAAAGACAATCTCTTTGTTTAATTTGTTCTGCTCTGTGCTCGTAAAACATTTAATATAATTCTAGAAAGTCTCGAAGTATTTAATGGTCTCCCCTTATGCTTTATGCTCATAATGTTTGAGGGTTATTAGATCGAGCGACTTCAAAAAAAAAAAAAAGCATATAAATATGAAATGTAAATGTATTACTGATTGTATAACAAAAGAAGGTAGTATAAGTAATGTACATTATATAAATTGATTAAATAATAAAGAAAAGGGAGCCTTTAAAGGTTCCCACTTTAGAAATCAGAAATAGATAATAATTATGATTATATATTAAATTTATTTATGCTTTTTCCTGTTTAGTTGTTTAACCACGAACATAAGTTGCATCAATTTTTTCTAAGGATTTTGGAAGATTTAAGATTAACTTTCTCCTGTAAGCAGTTTCATTATTTTTTTGAACTGGATTACCTTCCAAATAAATAGTATCTAAATGAATACACTCTTTTAGTTCTTCACCTATCTCTTCAAAACGTTGATCAATTTGATTAAATGACGCCCAAATATCAGTTAAATCTTTTAAATGAGATAAATTTTCAAGCTTTGTAATCTTATTAGAAGTAATATCTATAATCTTTAATTTTTTATTATTTTCAAGACCTTCAATCTTTGCAATATGATTATTTGAAACGTATAATTCTTCTAAATTTTCTAATTCTTCTAAACCTTCTATTTTTTTTAATCTATTACCTTGAATAGATAAAATTTTTAATGATTTTAAATGATGTAAATTTATTAATCTTGGAATTGAATTTTTACCCAACCAAATTTCTTCAATCTTATTTAAATTTTTAAATGAATCGGGATCAATTCCTTGAATATTATTACCACCTAATTCTAAATTTTTCAATTCTGTTAAAGTATTTAAATTTTCAATTTTTGAAATTTTATTTTGAACAAAATATAAGTTTTCTAATTTAATCAAATTATCAATATTTTTAATATGTTTAATATTGTTAAAGGAAAGATCAAGGCTTGTTAAATTTATTAATTTATTTAAATTGCTTGAAATATGTTTTATTCTATTGTCATAAAAATCTATGTCTGTTATTGTTTCAATTGGTAATACTTCAACTTCACTTATACTCTGAATTAAATTCTGTCTTAAACATAAATTTTTCAATTTTTTAAATCTTAGTAAGTTTAAATCTTCTAAAGTTCTAATCTTTAATTGAATTAAATCTATAGATTCAGTATCGTCTGGTAAATCTTCCGTTAATTCAGAATCAGCGGTTAGATAATCCGGATGTTCATCGGGGATCACATTTGGTACTTGTGTTGAAATTTTTTCATTATTTTCCTCAATATGAATTACTTGTTCTTGATCTTTTGATGTTATATTATCTTCAGACATTGTTCCTATTATTATATTTAGTTATAACGTTTGATATATATATATATATATAATCACGGATATGCTTGTTAATTGTGTATGTTATACTCTTCTACAAATTAAAATAAGAGTGCTCTTTATCACAGATACAATTGTTGCTACAATATATACCAAAAAAAACTGTCATGTACAAGTGTATAACAGTTTAAACAAGCTGTTAAATAGCAATATATAAATAACCCCTGTAACAAATTTCACTTTATATTTATAAAGAAAAAAAATCAAAATAGTAAGAAATTAAGTAGGTTTCTTTCACAGTTTGACTGTGTGGTGGAATTTCATTATGAAGAAAAATAGGGCACACACACATATACTGATCACAATATACGACGGCAGATTAATATTATTAACAAGTTATCTATTAGTTTAGTTTACATAATATATATGTTTATATATAAATGATTTTTCTAATTACATATGAGACGACAATTCAGTCATCTATGAAGCATCTGTTTCATTCTTAATATATTCCACGGTCTGATTTATAGTTTTCAAATCATCAGCAATTTTATCAGGTATTTCGATGCTAAATTCTTCTTCGACAGCAACGATGAATTCAACAAGATCTAATGAATCTAAACCCAGATCTTTTTGAAATGATGCAGTCTCTGTAATTTCTTCTACATTACCGGACTTATTAAATGACTTTAACAAATCAATCATACGAGAAGTAATAGCACCTTTTTCAAGTGCACTTGGTGGCGAGTAAAACCTAGCCGATATGTGTGTCATAGGATACACTTTGGAAGTAGTAACTACTTGTCTCTTAGCCATAGGTACCACACAACGTGAAATAACAGATCTAAACATGATTTTATATTAGTGTGTTTCTTTTAAATATTTGTTCTGTAGTACTCGATACAGATAGAAATAAAACCTTTAACAATTATATATATATTGTATCTATTGCAGCGTTAAAAGAAAACCGATTTCAATCACTTTCAAGAAACCCCTACTTACAAGAGTGATAGACCCTCGAATAATATATATCATTATACTACTAATTGAACAAACTTACTTCCCTGACATTGGAAGTGTGCATGTATGAATGACTATCAGTAACAATCCCGGCTTACAATTAACAAAAGATTATTCATTTGTGCGCGAAACACATATAGTAGTAAGAATATTTCACGGTGCGCATATTAAAAAGACATGAACAGAAGAAGGGGGAGAGGATACTGCTTATTTACTTGTTAAGTATACCGTAGTAAGTGATGCCAATATTATATATATATTGTATTTGTTCCTAGTTTTTACATATGTATATGGTTATACTAGTTTGATTCATTGTATCCATTCTTTTTCGAACTCAATAGAATACTAGAAATGATACACATTCGTAATAAAATGTTTATAATTGGTATTCACATGTCTTGAAGTGAAAAAAATATAAATTTTCGCAGAGATTTGTTTCTCCGTTTCTTTTTTTGTAGGAAAAAAAGGGCGATGGCGAGGAAAGGTTAGTTAAGCTGAAAAATTTTATATATGTAATTAATAATCCAGTTTTTCACATCAATATTCAATTTTGGATTAGAAAGTTTATACATATTTCTAAGCAAAATAGAATTTAGGTGTCTGTTTTATCCTCCATCATAAAATATAATTTGGGGTCTCTTTATATTGAAAATATTTAATTGAAGATAGACAGATATATTTATTAAAATCAAGATTCCAATTTCATAGCACCACCGAAAAAACAGCAATAATAAAATGTCCGATATTGAAGGTCAAGATATAGATTCTAATATGAATGTACCTTTACCAGTATCTACTCAGCAAACTGAACAAGATTTTAGTTTCCAGAAGTTTGACACTAAGAATGTCGAACGATCAGCTTATTTGGGATCTTATACAGATGCTAATTTACTTGATAAATTATCAGCCTTTTACAGTCTCGAAGAATTATCAGAATATTTATTGACTCATCCTCAGTATGGTAAAGTTACATTACAATTCCCAGATTCTTTAGTAATGGATTCTAGTTTTGTTATTAAGATCGTTGAAGAACAATTAAATAAAAAGGATCCAGAGAATAAAAGAAGATTATGGGTATTAGCAGATACAGCATATAGTTCATGTTGTGTTGATGAGGTTGCCGCAGAACATGTAAATGCTGATCTTGTAATACATTTTGGTGATGCATGTCTTAATGCTATTCAAAAATTACCTGTGGTTTATTCATTTGGTAAACCTTACTTAAATTTAGAATCTTTAATTACTAAATTTAAGGAAAATTTTCCAGACTTTAATTCTAAAGTTTGTTTAATGGCAAATTCTCCTTTCACATATTATATTAAACAACTTTTTGATGAATTAAAGTCAAGTGGGTATAATAATTTAATATATTCTAAAGTGAATAAAGATTTAATTAATGATAATGTAACTATCTTAGCACAAGATTTTGAATCTAATCAATCAAATTTTATTCACACTTTAGGTAATAGAATGTTATACAGTGATAGTAATACATACTCTGAGGATAAAGAAACATCTATTGAAGATCAATTGAAGGAAGATGTTACGTTATTTTATATCTCTGTACCCCAAGATCCTCATTTGTTATATTTGACTACAATGTTTAGCACTGTCGCTATTTATGATAATACCGATAACTCTGTCTCTAATGGTCCTTTCCCATCTCTAATGAAACGTTATAAATATATGCATGTTGCAAGAACCGCTGGTTGTATTGGTGTTCTAGTCAATACGTTATCCTTAAGAAATACTAAAGAGACGATTAATAAATTAACTCAATTGATTAAACAAAATGGTAAGAAACATTATTTATTTGTCGTTGGTAAACCTAACGTTGCAAAATTAGCTAATTTTGATCCAGTTGATATTTGGTGTATCTTAGGTTGTGGTCAAAGTGGTATTATCGTCGATCAATTTAATGAATTTTATAAGCCAATTATTACTCCTTATGAATTGACTATGGCTTTAAACCAGGAGGTTACATGGACAGGGAAATGGTTAACAGATTTCGAAGACGCTTTAAAGGATGTTGAAGAAGAACTCGCTAATGGCGGCAATAATGACGATACACCAAAAGAGGAAAGTGATGCCCCAGAATTCGATGCAGTCACAGGGAGACTTTTAGATACATCTAGACCATTGAGGAACTTAAAACATCTTGAATTAGAAGGTTCAACTTCAGACGATAAGACTTTGGCAAAGAGAGTCTCTGGTGGTACTATTATTAAAGGTACAGTCTCTACCTCGGTGGCTCACCTACAATCTAGACATTGGTCTGGTCTAGGTAGTGATTTCCAAGGTGATGAGGAGTATGAAGAAGAAGGTGCTACCATTGAAGAAGGTATTACTGGTGTTGCTCGTGGTTACGGTTTTGATCGTCATGATGCACAATCCAAACAATAATTTTTTGTTGGTTGGTTGGTTTTGGTTTTTGGCGAATCTAAATTCTTTAACGCATATATATTTATTTTTATATAATATCATGTTTCTATTCCTATATCATTTAAATGCATAACATCAATAAATAAGTTATTTAATGTGGATATGATCAAAAGATTTACAAATCCATTATCTGTGGTGGAAACCTACAGGGTTATCGACAAGGATTACAATCAAACTGTATAACGATGTTCACGATTTCAAGATTAGATTTCAAGATTCAGAGTCAAAATTTATTTGAGGGTATATGAACCAGATGGTGGTGGCATAGGGTAGCCTTATCTTGATATAGCACTCTTTGGTATCATACACTAGGCGTATTTTACATACACATTGTTTTAATTCATCTATAAACGTCACAGGATGCTGTTTAGATAAGTAATAGTAAGGACATTAAACAAGCCCTTTAAGATCAGTTAGATAATTCTGATTTTGATATTACAAACGATTAACAATTACAAAAACCAGTAAAGAGGGTTTCCATGTAAAATGGAATTCTATAAGGTGAAAATACATAGTAATATTTCATAACAATAATAGTAGCGGTTGTTTATATTATGCATGGCATCTTTCTTTATTGATGGGCATGAGGCATGCATCAAGCTTCAAGGTATATCATCAGACACAACCATCCACGAGAAACAGTTTTATAAATGACTCATGGATGAGCAAATATAGATCTTACAACCCTTATATTAGGGTAATTACATATGAAATTGTGTGAGTTGTTATTGTCATATGGAAATACAATGTATGGCTTCACAGAGTGAGTGACACATCTATTTTCCTCTCTCTAACTCTTAATTTTCAAAGATTTGTGCCGTTCGTTCTGGGGCTGCCGCACTTTTCACAGTTCTTCGGCATTTTTCAATTGAAATGACACAACTCACCCAAATTTTGCCGTAATTATGAAATCAATATTGAATATGTTTTTCTATTTGATTTCACTAATACTTCCCGTTTTTGATTATCTTCTGGTATGATTGATGCCTTGTTATCGAAGTAATCGGAACTTGATAAAGGAAGATGACTGTATTAATTAGAGCCGTTAGAAGCACCGAGAGCATGGATTTTACAGTCTCTCTCTAGGTTTTGAATGTTCACTTCTTTGAAATTCTAAGCATGTTATAATTGACGGACTTGGAAAGAAGACACCCTCAAGTTCACGGATTCTTTGTAGTTAGAATGTTTTCGACATTTTTGCCCTTTACGTTATCATCTTGCAGAGGTGTGTGTGTCTTCGATCTTAATTCAGTTCTTGCAGGATAGAAACATATTTAAACAGTTAAGTAAAGTTACTGGAATCTAAAAAAAGCTTCTTAATAGTTTCTCCTATTTTATTTCTTTTGTATGAATATGCATATATTCACCGATACAATTACTGTAGTATAAACCAATAACGACAATAATAAAAATGGCAATAAACGCATACAATCAAGAAATTGATTATGAAGTTCCAAATTGGTCCCCAAGATCATTACCTGAAAGAGTTACTCTTACCGGGAAAAGTTGTATCCTTGAACCATTAGACTTAGAAAAGCATAGTAAAGATCTTTTGGATGCATTCAATTTGATGGAAGATGATAGAACTTGGACGTATCAACCGTTCGGTCCCTTTACAGACCTCCAGGAATATAAAAACGCTTGGTCTACATTACAAGAAGGTACTCAAGATATTCATTTTGCAATTATCGATATCAAGACAAAGAAACCTGTTGGCCAGCTTGCAATAAAGCATCCAGATCATATAAATGGAATTGCTGAAGCAGGTTATGTTACGTTTTCTCCATTATTACAACGTACAAAGATGTCCACAGAAGCTCATTATCTTTTGGCCAGTTATATATTTGACACTTTAAAATATAGAAGATATCAATGGCAATGTTTCGTCCATAACACTCCTTCTCGGATAGCTGCCGAAAGATTAGGGTTCCAATTTGAAGGTACTTTGAGACAAACTGCAGTTATTAAAGGTAGGAATAAATCAGCTCATTGGTTTTCTATTATTGATTCAGAATGGGATATTTGTCGTGAAGCTTTCGAAAAATGGTTAGATGACTCTAACTTTGATGAAGACGGCAAACAAAAATTGCGTCTACAAGATATTAGAAACTCACTGTTGGTATAATCAACGTTCTTTTTTACTCTTTTCTCTAAATAATTTTTTACAATAAAACGTTTTTGTATAACTTTTCATGTATTTTTAAAAACTGTCCTTAACATTTCTCAATCTAATAAAATGTGAAACTCATTGGAAAATTTTGGCATGATGGATCCTACAGAGGATACCTTGTTCTTAGTATTGTTTTTTGTTTGTGTACTTTTTGCAGAACTTTAATTTGTACGTAAAACTTCTTAATCGCTATCTCATATCAAACGGCAAATATCGAAAATAGAATTGCAAAATTACCTATCAGAGATGATGAGGATGAAAAGAGGGAGATAGTAGAAAAGGTGTATTATCAGGTTCAAAGGTGTTTGTCCTCTTATTGTTTATTACATCAGATTATCTTACTCGCTTAAGGCATCTTCTTAACTTATGACTCAGAAATCTATTTTTTTTTTTTCATTATTAAAACAGTCATATCTCGAGATATAATGCATTAAATAAATTTCAAAGTTTTATTTCGCAATTAGTATATAAAGTGTTTTTTTATTTATATAGATCATAATTAGCCACATTGTGTCCTTCTCAAGTATATTGTGAACTGATACACTCAAAGCTCTACAAGATGCCTGTTAATGAATTGAATCAAATAGTGGCCGAACCAATCCCAGACTGGGAACCAAGACCACATCCAGATAATGTTACTTTGGAAGGTAAATTATGTACAATTGTCCCATTAGACCCTGAAGTACATTGTCCAGTACTTTTTGAAGCTTACCAGTTGGAAAAAGATAATAGTATGTGGACTTTTTTACCATTTGGTCCATACAAGACTACCGATGAACTGACCGAAACTTTTGATCACTGGATGAAGACTAGGGATGACACACATTTTGCTATTATTGATAATAAGACAAAAAAACCCGTTGGACAATATTGTTTAAGAAGATGTGATCCAACAAACGGTGTAGTTGAAGTTGGAGGTGTCATCTTCTCGCCTCTTTTGAAAAGAACTAGGGCAGCTACAGAGGCTCATTATCTATTAGCCGCATATGTCTTTGATACGCTTCGTTACAGAAGATATGAATGGCAATGCAATAGTTTGAACAAACCATCTCACAATGCAGCTGTGAGAATGGGATTCCAATTTGAAGGTGTTCATAGACAAATATCCGTTTTGAAAGGCAGAAATAGAGATACAAATTGGTTGTCTATGTTAGACCACGAATGGCCAGTATGTAAGCAAGCCTTTGAAAAATGGCTAGATGATTCTAATTTTGATGCGGATGGTATGCAATTACAACGTCTACAGGAGATCAGAGCTTCTTTATTCATATAAAATTGGCTTATATATATATATATACATAAATTATTTTACTTTTCAACTTTTCTGTATAGAGCATTGTATAATACTAGATATTTTAACTTTAGTGCCGTATCAAAAATGTATCCATTATACTTTATATCATATCTCTTGCTTATGTGGTCTAGGTCACTGAAGAAAAACCCAACTATAAACCAAAATTGATAGATATCAAAATAAATAAATAAAATATTTTGCTTATTTAATACATGTTGATATAATGACACATTCGATGACTTTAATCACTCTTCTTGTGTATCTTCACAAAATTGTCGTTGTATACACTGCATTATTGCCCAAGACCTAATGTTGGGTCCGCCTTAACCCTATTTTTTCGCACGTAACATTTTGTGGAAAAAGAATTGCAAGAGCATATCAGAAATCAATAAAAAGAGTTATATTTTTGAAGCTGATATATTAGAAACATTCTTATAAAAGGAGAATTAGGCATTTGATTCTATACATTAAGCTGACAGCTACTTTTTATTCATTATTAGGCTATTGACTATCACTACTACCGATTTTGCAGGATCCGCGGTTAATCTACGATATTAGCATTTCCTCTCGTTTTCTTTTTCTCCCTTTTAGTTATTAGTGATTGGCTATATATCAGAAAAAACATATCAAGCTATTTCCACAGCTCATATTGACAAATTTACTCTCCACATAAGGATACGATACAAAATATATCTCATAATATGTTTAAAAAATATAAGAATCAAGATCTTGATATGGCCTTTTGGTGGAAGAAAAATCCAAAGACCTCATCGGATTATGTCAAATTGGTTGAAGAGCAATTATCGAAAATTAGCAGCTCTACATCGGCAGATAACAAAAAAAAAGTACAAGAAGAATGTTCCAAGTATTTGATGGGTCTGAAACATTTTATTATTGGTGATACTGATCCAAAACCAACACCAGAGGCACTAGATGAGCTGTATTTGGCTATACTCCGCGCGGACTTGTTCTATGATTTGATAATACATTTCAATGATTTGGAGTTCGAAGCAAGAAAAGAAGTTGCTTTAATCTTTTCAATATGTTTGGGATACTCGAAGGATAATAAATTTGTCACTGTCGATTATCTTGTTTCACAACCTAGAACTATAACGCTGATGCTAAGGAGTATTGAATTGGCATTACAAAACAAAGGACCATCGCAAGATATTTTTCTTGTGCTAGGGAATATGATAATAGAATGTATTAAATATGAACAACTATGCAGAGTTGTTTTGAAAGATCAACAATTATGGAAGTTTTTCGAGTTTGCTAGATTACCAAATTTTGAAATTAGTACGGAATCTTTACAAATATTAAACAATGTTTTTACAACACATTCAAATCTAGTATCGAAAGAATTTTTTTGCAATGAATATAACAGAACTAAATTTATTCGTTATATCAATAAACTGATGGCATACGGTAATTATGTTACAAAGAGACAAAGTACAAAACTGTTAGCATCATTAATTGTTATAAGATCGAATAATCAATTAATGAATCAATATATTGATTCAGCTGATAATTTAAAATTAATTATGACTTTAATGACGGATAAGTCCAAGAATCTTCAATTGGAATCATTTAACGTATTTAAGGTAATTGTCGCTAATCCAAGAAAAACGAAACCTGTATTCGATATATTGACTAAGAATAGAACAAAATTATTAAAATATTTTGAAACTTTCGGTCTTGACAATCAGGATAATACTTTTGTAGATGAAAGGGATTTTATTATAAGACAGATTGAAGGACTTCCAAGAATCGTATCATCAAATGAAGGTAACTCACCCAATGGAAACACTGGGGATTCTTCCATAATTTCAACTTCTCCTATTAGTGATTCAACAAATGGGAACATTATGACCCGTAGTAATCCCGGAAGTGTTTAATGATATATATCATATAACAAATCAATTACTTCATATATCGGCATTATTTTTATCGTTTATATAATATAACTTTATTGATAAAGGCAAATAATGACATACAAATATTATTCTTTATTAACAAAATCCCAAAATAAACTGTTTTAGATATTTTCTTATTCCTATTTTTTTTAAGTGTTGCTACCAACTCCGAAAGCCAATTAACGAATAATCCTAGTAAACATAAAAACAAAAATGATAAAAAATGCAAAGGGAGTTTATTTAGTGTATAAAAAATACTTGTCCGAAATAAAAATACAAGGTTATATTCGTTATATAATAAACTTGAGGTACGTTATCCTTCAATCAATATCCAACTTTAATTTCTTATCTAGTTTCATCTTTTTCTCGACTCCCTTCTTCAAAGGACTGCCCTTGTCATTTGAAACCAATGGAAGTCGTTTACTTGAGCCAACAATCGAACGATTAAGCGGTTCGAAGCTTTTTTTTGCAATCGGTAACTGTCTATTACTAGCTACTTCTATAGAATCTGTCTCAGATGAACTTGGTTCTAAAATGGTATTATTTTTAAGTTGCTTTAAATCTGATTGTGATCTCCGGATCATATTAGATGATCTAGCCACAGAGAGATCGCTCAATCGTTTGGACCATACTGGAACGTCCTTATCTAAAATTTTGTTCAGTTCTAATAATCGTTCTTCATTTTTTAACCTCTCGACAGGATCGAATTCACCGAATTTATAACTACCTTTACCATCAAACTTCAATAAACGATTGTGGAAATGCCACAAACTTGTCCTATGACAAACTGAAATTAAAGAAATACCAAGGTCCTTTGAGATAGTGTACATCTTTTGTTCCATTTCTGGAGATACTGCGGAGGTACACTCGTCTAGCACTGCAAATTTAGGCTTATGATAATACATACGCACCATTGCTAATCTTTGTTGAATACCTATAGATAGTTCTTCTGTCCATTTACGAATTATATCAAATGCCTCCTTAAGCTCCACAGAAGGTGATTCTGTTGACTTACTGACATTAGCATTTGATGGTACATTGTCCTCTGTAAATGACGGGTTTTTTGAAACATTTTGAGTTAATGCAAGTGTCATGTTTTCGATGACGAGATCATCAAGATCTAACAATTTCAATATACTAAACAAATCTGCATCACCCTTCGCAATATCTCCGTCATATTTTTCAAGAAACTGTTCTGTTGAATCAGGATATATTATTTGTTCTCTAAAGGTAGAATTTATACCAATATATGGCCTTTGAGGAAGATAAAATATCAAACATTCTCCCGTGTTACTTCTCTTTGGCATAGTCAATTTAGTTGGCTTACCATTGGGATTATTCAATACCGGCCATAAACCACCAAGAATTCTAAACAAAGAAGATTTACCGCATCCATTGGGCCCTATAATGAGGAGGTGGTTACCCCTCTCTAATTTAAAGTTTAGTGATTCAACCAGAACTTGATTTGCAGGAGTGATTAATGGAACATTGTCAAATTGTATGATATCGTTGTTATACTCAATAAGTTTATTATTGATTGGATCAATATCTTCCTCATTCTGTTGGTATTTGTCTAAAATTTCATTGAATGCATTTAATCTGATCCTTGTTCCCTTTAGCTGTTGAATATTTCTCTTCAATTCAATAAATCTTCCAAAAGAACTAGATGCTGTTAGGAGTAAACGTCTATTTGTGATAAAATCTGCTGTAATATCTGTCTTACCATTCTCATTATGACCAGCACCAAGACCGAAAAATATCGGGATTGAGCACAAAGATAAACCTGCTGCACCCCAGGTATATTTAATGATGAATGTAGATGCCATGTCGTACAATGCTTTGGCCTTGATCTCTCTGTTTAAGAAAAGAACAAGATTATAAAATGAGTAATCCAACGTTGTCAATTCACGATCTTGACCTTTTAGGATTGCTATTTCTTCATTATTTGAATGCAAATGCGAGTGTAAAGTTCTAAAATAACTTTCCAAAGACGATCTTATAATAGTCAATTTAGTGAAGTCTGGACGAATTAACTTTAATAACGTGTTTGAAGTGTAAACAATTAGACCTAAAATCAAAGTGCCTTCACCCATCATATTTGATTTAGAGTTTAATAACTTGAAAGAACAAAGAATCAAGTCTAATGTTGGCTTCAGTAGTTGATTTAATAACAATGAGCTATTGGTGGAAAAATCATAAATATCTCTTGTCAAGTTGTCTTGAATTTCTGGAGAATTACTAGCTACCGCATAAAATGTACGATGGTTGGATAGATACTTATTTAACATCATATTCGATACTTGCCTGTTTATGGTAACGGAACATAATTTTGTAGTGTATGTTATCAAACTGTTAATAAAACTTGCTGGGATACCGAGAGTCATCCATTGCCCCAATAGAATCTTTAGAAATAGGGTATACTTTCCTTTCACCAAAGTTGAAACCAATTTCCCATCTAACGTTGCAACATGTAATGACAACATAGTCCTAATAACTAGTAGAACAGACTGCATTATTAATAACAGTACACATTTTTTGTTTAGAAGAATAAGTTTTAGAAGGAAATCCTTCTTCTTCTTCTTAGTCTTTTTCGTTTCAGAGTTTTGTATTCTATCTTCTATTTTGTTACTTGTCACATCTTCTTGGTTATCTTTCAAAGTCTCTGTGTTTTCTGTCAATGACAATTCTTCATCTGTTGCATTAGAATCATTTACAAAATCAAATTCAACATTTGTCCTTTTATTATTTTTTCCTGCAGTACTTGACTTCTTCTTCCACTTTTTCCTTCCATCATTATTTGCATTGTCCTCCTTTTTAAGTTTTTTATTATTTCTCTCTGTAACTGAGGAACTTGACCCCAGAATTGTTGCGCCTAATAATGCCAGACAGGACAGTCGTAAAATTCCTTGCCTGTAGTTACTGTAAAATGTCTTAAGACGTAATTCCATTTTTAGGTGATATTATATTTATATTTGTTATGGGTTTCTTTTAATATAATACTAGTTGATATGTTTTGTTAAAAGAGTTTATTAAAACCTTTAGTATACTTATATCCTTAAATTTAAATCTCCTCTCTCTCTCTCTCTCTTTATTTATATATAGCCGATGCCTCTTTTTTCTCAAGCGGCTAAATATATGTCGGAGTTTCCCCAATTAATCTCCAATTTTTATCAACGGAGATAGATTGGCACGACAGCGTCTAACGCCGAAGAGACGAATAGAATTTAAAGCCAGCTTTCGTATTCTTGTTCACCATGACCTATGAGTAGTTAGTTTAACATCATATATTCAAAATAAACACTACCTCTATATTTCCACTAACAATGAAAATATATTTTATATTAAATCTGCAAAATATTTTCATTAAATAGTCATAACATTAATTAGTACATATCGTTAAAGTAAAAAAAATATACAGAGAAAAGAAGTGTCGAATAACTAATAAAGAAATACATAGAGAGGAAATTGACACTTCTCATTAGATTATATTAAATGGGGCATATAAGAACAAAAAAATAAATGGTATTAGAATTAGAACTCAGTAATAACTAATGTTTTCATAAGCTATCTGAACCTGAGGTATTTGTTTGGTGGATATCCGGTACAGGTTCCTGTTTTTCATCGGCATCATTCTTTAAGAAATCAGAAGAGTTTTCAGACGAGTGTCTTACTACTTGGCCTGGAGCTATTTCAGGTTTTGGTTCTTGAATATCATTTTCTCCTTCACTTGTTGAACTTTCAACTTCAATATCTTGTTCTTTTTGTTTCTTCATCAAATATGGAATTCTTAGATGTCTTTCGTATAGACCAATAACCAGTAAGATGAAACCTGAAATAACCATGAAGGAAAAGGCGCACCACATCATTGCATTATATGAGGTACCAGCTGTAAATACAACACCAAAATCATCTTTGTAAGTACCTGATTTGATGACTTGAAGAACAACGGTTAATACAGTACAACTTAAACCTAAAAATAGGGCTGTTGCAGCGGCAAGGAAGATAACAATAACCCATGCATAACTCTTTGAACTCCATTTAATCCAGAATAAAAAGGCAATAGTAACCATAGTGACAAATGAAAAGATAATAGCAAGTATATTCATAGACAATACAGCTTTAATAGAAGGAACATATTCATGTTCTCTCTCTAACAGATCACCTTCCAAATAAAGTTCATTAGGACCGATATCTAAAGCATTTAAGTAAGGAGCAAATTCTGATCCAGCCAAAGCATCATAAATGATTTGTCTGAAATCTAAATTCTGAACTGCATGTGAAGCGGAACACTGTAGAATATCATGATTCAAATTTCTTGTACATAATGTAAAGATTGACAGTTGGAAATAGACTGGAATTTCTAAATACTCTAGTAAAGTTGGTGTCATTTCTGTCAATTGTTCCTCGGAGACCATTTCTACTTTCAATGCATCATCTAAGATGGCCACAATTGGAATGAACGTTTCAGGGTTTTGTTGAGCCCAGGCGGTTAAAGTTACCAACGAAGAGAATGACACTGGTGGATTAGCAGAAGCATCCAATAAAGTGAACAATGAAGGAATATATTTAAAAGTAGTACTATTTGGATTTAAACTTGTTTGTAATGAAGCTAAAATATTAATAGTCTCTGGACCTTGGTCAGTAACATCTAGCATTTCTAATAATGCCTCTAATTGGGCAGTAGTAGTCACGGTATCTGTATTTGCTGCTAATTGAGAAATTGTAGATATAGCTTTACTTTGATTATTAACATTATTAATAATTGAACTTAATGCTGCCATTGATTCCTTTGAAGATTCTGATTGAGTAATATTTGTCTTAATCAGATTATTTAAAGTAGTTAAAGTATTATTAACATCAGTAGATTCTTCAAGAATATTCTTAATTGCTCCAATAGCAGCCTTTTCATCATCACCAGATGCTAAACTAGAAATTGTTGAAAAAGCAGTAGTAACATTTGGATTTGATGCTAACATTGTTTGTAAAGTAGTTAAAACCAATTGAGATCTTGCTGGTGAAACATTGTCTGCGGTTTCCATAATAGTACCTAAAGAATTAACCAATTCAGTAATATTATTGGTTTCACTAAATAAAGTAAAAATTGGTAACATTTTCATCTTTTCGCTCATATTTAAACCATTTAATACAGATAGAGAATTAGCTACTAATGTTGGATCCTTTGAATCAGCTAATAATTCTAAAGTTAATTCTGTTGTATGATCTTCTTTAGTATCAGTATTATTAGTTGAAGAAGGTAACATTGGTACAACTAAATTTTTTAAACCATCTAAAGTTTGTGATTGATTATTTGAAATTTTTAATAATCCACTAATTTCAACTAAATCCTTTGTATCTGTTGCTGGATTTCCACTAATTGCCAAGGGAGCTAATTCAGTTAGAGATAATACTGATTGAGAAACATTTTGTGCATTCGATAAAAGATACATTAATGGAGTTAAAGCAGGTGTTTCAGCAATTGCCTTTAAAGCGTCAAAAATATTATCTAAAGTTCTATTTGGAGCAGTTAAAGCAGTACCTAAAATTAATAAAATTGGACCGATTTGTGGAACAACTTTTGTAACATTAATATGGGTAATATCAGCTGTTCCTAAATAAATATTTGTTAATGGAACATAATTTGAAGTTGAACCTGTTGTTGAAATAATTGTTAAAATGAAAGATGTAAAAGTTAATAATAATAAAATAGTTAGAATAATGATATGTTCCTTCTTGGAATAATCATTTGGTAAATAAGGTAACTTCATAATTTGAATATTTGCTGTTTTTTTTTAAATGTCGATGTTCTCTTATTAATTGTCTTATTTATTTATTTATTTATTTATATATATTAATTAAGTACTACTAGTAATAAATAAGAAAGGAAGAATACATATGTTTATATTTCATTTTAAAGATAAAGTTGTACCCTTTTTATATATTTTCATCAATTGAATTGAAAATATTAAAAAGAAAAATTTAAAAATATTAGTTTAATGTTCAATAACTTTCTTTTCAATTGGGATCTGTATCTCCTCTTTCTCCCTCTTGTATTTACCATGTTAAAATCATAATAATAATCTAAAAGTGGAGAAAACTTCAACTAATAACTTAAACATCTTAAACAGAATGTTTCCAAGAATACTTTAAAGAATCACAAGTCATATCACAATTATTGGTTGATTCTTTTTTCTTTTTTCTCCACTTTCACAGATAAACTTGTAAAGAATAGCAATTAATTTCAAAAAAGGATCAACTTAACAAGTTTTTTAAAGAAACAAGGCTTAAAGTTTTAATATAGTATTGATTTACACTTCCAAAATTAAAATAGTTGAATATCTTTTCTAATTGCACAGTATTTTATTAAACAACGGAAGAATGGGATAATTTATTCTATTGATATTCTTAATAGGGACCTATTGTAAATAGAAGCAAGGAAAAAAAAAACAGACTTTAGCCGCCATTGCGACAAAAAAAAAAAAAAAAAGGACAGAAAGAGAAAGTGGGAAGGGGAAAAAGAATAAAATTTGTTGGGGTAAATAAAACAAAAATTGGAGAGAAAAATTTAAAAAAATAGCCAACAAAAGATTAGACAGGCTATGACAACATCAAAATCAATGGAATACAAGTACTACTTAGTTTCTTTAATCAGGGAAAAAAACAGACGTACAAATAGTCAGACAGTAATTATATACTTAAGAAAGCCGTACACAATCAACAGCTCATCGAGTAATTTTTCAAAAATTTTGGCATATTAAATTTTTTTTCAAAAAACATATGTATAAACCTGAGCAAAGAAGAGGAGTTAATTACTTAAAAAAATTAATAACTTTATCTTGACAAATAAATCAACATAAAGATCTAGCCAATTGAGGAAAACAACTCCGTGCTACTACTATTTTATCTTACTTGTCGTGCTCAAGAATGAATGAAATATAATACACACAAAATGGAATTGAAAGAAAATTGAAGAAATAATTTTGTTTCTCCTTTTAAAATTCCTTCTTTACATCTGTACACCCTCTTTAAAAAACACACAATTACATTAATACAGTATAGCTGCAAAAGTTATGATGTCAACAGTAATAATAGTATCAACACTTACTACAGGAGTCACGCAGGCAAAAAGACAAACACTTCAATTTAATGTTAAAATCAGAAAGGAAAGCCAGAGATCTATTTCTCTATCTTAAAAGAGGAGAGGAGGGTAAAAACTTTATTTTCATATTCCTTCTACAATTAGACCAATTAGATATGTAATATTTTCTTGTCGTAAAAGACTATATTCCTTTCCATTTTCTCCTCTTTTCACTTAATTTTTTGTTGTTGTAACTCTCTTACCTATATGACTACAAATTCTTCCCTAGAGAGGAAAAATGGTTTAGATAGAGAATAAGCTGTCTCATCCCTTGGTGTGCATATATGCCATGTCATTCATGCACTCATGCATTTCTTTTAGTGACTCCTCCTACTCTCAATCAAATGAATTTTTTTCTTTCTTTCTATACGCCTGTGTGCGGATCTTTTACTGAAGAGGAGAGAACAACGAAAAAAAGGGCTGACTACTAGAATTGTTTATAAATTTAACAACGCCGTATTGTTCAGAAGACAGATAAAAGATATAAGTAAAAGAAGATAACAATGGTAGTATAATAAAAAAGAAGTTCAATTGTGGAGTTATAGTAGATTCATTCATATATATTATAAATCATAACACTAATTAATTATATCTTTTAAAAAGGTGGGAATATATTCAATTATTAAGAACAAACCATCTCACAATACTTATGTCGAAGTTTTTACAGATATATTATATTTTTATCTAATATGTACATATACATTTTCTGTTTTTAAATGATATAAATATTGAGAAATATAGTAAAGTATATAATAAAATGTATATAGTTGATTATAATTCTATCAATGAATCATCTGGTTTATTAATTATTGTATAATTAAATGAATTTATTACACCATTTAAATCATTTCTGTAAATTCTATCATCTAATATTAGCTGTAAAGATACACCAAAATATGAACCCCAAAATTGTCTATTTCTATTTTGATTATTTTGATTAATGGGATTATTTCTTATTATTGAATCTTGACCATTTTTATCTCTACCACTTTCATCAAAACGTACTTTTGCACCAATATTACATAAAACTGTACCAGAACCTGGAATTAAATGATAATCAATTGATGTTATACTATGTTGCGTACTAACAATCTGTTGTGACCATAAAGTTAAAAATGACATTGCATCATTAGACCTTTGTCCATTAATTATAATTTTACCATTACTATTATTACTAAATAATTGTAAAAAATTATTTAATTTACTAACATCTTGATTATCTAAATGTGCAAAAATCTTTTGAATAAATGTTTCTGTAATATGTGGCTGTTGTTTTGTATTCATATCATTACTATTAGTAGTAGTATTATTAAATCTATTATTCATTATCGTTATATTTATTTATATGCAGATGCTTTTCTTTTTGTCCTATGCCTGTATGGACGTACGTATGTTGAGTCGTACACTTTTCTTTAATTTTACTTCGTATACTAATGTATATAAATGATCATCACTCTTTCAATAAATTTTATTTATTCTATACTATGTGTGATTTTCATTTTTGTATATACTAAAATAATTTACTAAGAAATATTTGAAAAAAATAAAAAAAAAAAAATGAAAAAAAAATACTGGGCACACACAGATTTTTGAAATTTTCAATATATTAACCAGAATTTGGTCCCGTACATTGTGATATTACACACAAAGTACAAACTGATGGAAATACTTCAAATTTCTGTTTCAGTACAATATCAAAACTACACTTGCTCGATGTAATCAACAATATGTAAAAATAATAAATCTATTGTTATTCTTTGTGATATATATTATATATATTTATATCTATAATTAACCAGCCTTTTCTATTTTTCTTCTTTATTCTCTGTGCGTTCTTTGCTTCTCGCATTGCCGGATCGGGAAACAGCAGATTCTCAATCAATGGGTCCATTTTACCCAAAACGGATATGTAATAGAATCAAGAAAAGAAAAACCCAGCAATAAATTTATTTTGTTCTGCATTGATTTAGTAGATCAAAAAATAGGGAAGTTCATCTATTTTCTTTTTGATTTCCCTGCTTCAATTTCTGACGTATATGTTTCTATTAGGAAATTCTTTCAAGAAGAGTTGGATTCGTTCTTTCCTTTCATACGTATTTAATTTTGATCTTTGTTCAAATTAAGTAATAATAAGTTATTTTTAAAGTCTCTCTCTCTCTCTCTCGAAAATAGTCAGAGGTAGACATCTTGATCTATTTCGGATAATCAGAAAAAGACCAGCAATCTCTATTTATTGATTTTTATTAAATATATATTTTTGTTTGGCGTCAGTTTATTCGATTAATGATTAATTGATCCATATTTTATATTGGAGTATATATATATATATGTAGTTCTTAATAAGCGGATATGTCTCAAGAGGTAACATTTCTTCCGTTTTAATTAACTTGCTCTCTTCTTTCATTACATGAAAGAAGAATTCCTTATTAAACTTCAAAATAGCTACACAAACAAATACAAACTACTCCACTTTTGATTAACAATACAAATGTCTATCTCAGCAACTAAGAATAGTTTCTTATTGCACGAATCAAGTTCATTAAATGATATTTCTGAAAGATCATCAAAATTATTTTTTGATGATTTATTAATTCCTTCATTACCACCACAAAATAATAGAAAAAATAATAAGAATAATAAAATTTCAAAAATTTATTCATATTCATCAAAATCTGCACCTGCTACAATAATTGGTAGAACTCATAATAATAGCTCAATTTTAAATGAATTTAAAAAATCTCAACAATTATCATCATATTTACCACCAATTTTAAATAAAAATATTATTCAAAAAAAATCTAATACTGCTCCTGCATCACCACAACATATGACATATTCTGAAAGAAGTTCATTTATTACACCAACTTCATCACCAAGTAGATCAAATTATAATACTGGAAATCAATTATCTGCACAAATGATTTTAACACGTAATCATTTAAATGATAATAGTTTTTCAAATATTAATCATTTAAATCATTTCCCATTACCAAATGAAAATTATAATAAAATGACTAAAAATTTAAATTTATTAAATCAATTAAATAAATCAATTATTAATTCAACAAAAAAAATTCCTAGTGATCAAAATGGTGAATCCCTGAAAGATTTAAAATTACCATCTTTAAAACATTTAAAATTATTACCAAATCCAAAGATTCAAGAAAATTCTTATATTTACCCAGATACATCTGAAGTGACCCCAATTTGGAAAAGAAATCTTGTCGCTTGGTGTCAACGTGAATCTAGTGATGCATATGATAAAATTCAAAATAAAATTCGTATTGAAAATAATCAAATGAATGAAAAATTAGGTAAGTTTACAACTAATTATAAAAATTTATCCGAATCATATTTAAATGAACAAACAAATTTTGATGATATTCCATCAGTATTAAAACCAAAGGATACTTTTCAAAAATTGACTAATGATGGTTCTTCATTATATAAGATTCCTGTAACACCTCCGATGTCACCTAAACGGAATTCTATTGAAAAAAATGATCACATCAATGAAAATAGAACTACGAATAGTGAATCCTTAAAATTTAGTCCATTTGTAAGTGATAAATTAGTTCAATTGGTTAAGAAAGAACAAATAATATTGAATAACAATGATAAAAGAAACAAAAAAAATACAAACAAGACTACCACTACTTCTACGGCTAATAATAATTATAACAACGGCCATAAGAAGACAAATAGTTTTAAAGCATTACAAATCAAGAATTTATTAGATAATCGCGATATCCTTTCAAAGACTTCGAAAAAAGTTACTAAAAAGGGACGTAGCAACTCTGCTGGTAAAAATCATTTCTATACATCATCAACTTTGTCATCACCATCAAGTATAATAATAGGTGCAAAAGCAAAGCAATTAGTAATGAAATTAGATCAAAATAGTAACAGTAGTAGTAATAATTCATCTGATAGTGATAATTCATCTGATAGTAGTAGTAATAATACAAATAAAATGAAACAATCAAAAAGAAAAGGTAATAAATCAAGGTCAAGATCAATCTCACCGATTAGAAGAGTAACAGGATCAATGACCCCACCTACACCAAATTACCATAAATTTTCCGTGGAATCACCTCCACAAAGTCCAACTCGTAGTAGTTCTTCATCTAATAATACCACTACTACTACACCAACTAAACAAGTACATAAGACTTCCACAACTCATAGAAAAAATTCTCATCATCATTCTCATACTATCCGTAAATGTGTTTCATGCCATTCTAGTGATTCTCCATGTTGGAGACCATCATGGTCTTCTAGAAAACAAGATCAATTATGTAATTCATGTGGGTTACGTTTTAAGAAGACACATACTAGATGTTTAAACGATAGTTGTAGAAAGATTCCAACAAAGGGTGAATTAAATATTATGAAGAGCAATGGTATCTTTAATGATTATGTCACAGGTTTGGAAGGAATAAGAGAAGGTTACAGATGCTTATTCTGCAATACAATTACAGAAACGACGCAAGCATAAAAACATTCATAGTAAGGAGAATTCTATCAATATTTTATAACTTTACTATACTTCTCAAAAAAATGAACAATACTGTACAAATACCAAATACATTAAATAATTCCTAATAAATATATTCCAACATATCATCATAACTACAAATAAGATAAATAACACGTATCTAAACGAAAAACAATTAAATATTATTCTTTTCATTTTTTTCTAAATAATTTCGATGATTCAATCTTGTTTAAAAAAACAAATCTACTCAAATCATATACATTTTGACATAATTGCTCATCGCGATCCCTTATTCTATGGTCTTATTGTTTATTATTAAATATTTCTCATACATACAACTAACTACTAGTAAGAAATGGTTTATTAAGAGCCGTCATAGTGTATTCGGCCGACATATACCGAGACATAAACAAAACAAGACAAAAAGGCAACATCAACGATACTCATCGCTAATCTTCTCATTATGTTTTCCATAAATTACAAGCCTTCAAAGGAATCGTTTCTAACCTCTTTGTACTTGACCTCCTCTTCACCCTCAAAAAAAGGACAGATATATACATCAGACTATGTACCTCCGTCCCTCTCTCCCCCAAAGGTTTACTAACAAAATATTCCAAATATTTAATTCTTTACATAAAGCCTCTTCCCTCGTTTTCTCCGCTTTTTTTCAATTTCACAGCCATTCTCTAAATACACTCTATTATCATTATTATATTGGCTCTTACTCTCTCTCTTCCACGCGCATATTAAATTTTCTCATTTTTTTCACAAAAAAATTTTTCATTTTTTTTTTTCAAAAAATTATCAGCGAACAAAGGCAGTGAGAGAGAGAGAGACAGAAAGGAAGGTACGATTCAAAACACCCAAAATAATCTAGACCCAATAGGCGATGAGAGAACATTTTCTCATCAACACATGTAACATGATGATAATAATAATAATAATAGTAATAATACTAATGATAATAATAATACTAATATACGGATGTAAACTTTATTCAAATATTTCTCATATTCTTGCTCTTGATTTTTTGAATTTCATTTTTTGAATTTTCCATTGAACAACAGAGGGAAGAGAGGGGTCATCTATTTACATCTACATATATAAATAGTTTACTTATAAAAGATTAAAATCTTTTAAAAAATTGTTTGCATTATTATTACAGTTCCCTAAACTAAACAAACCATTAATATTTATTTTTTTAAGAGACTTAATCAAATTTTAATAAGAGAAAAGAATATTTATTTTTATTTTATTGTTTAACAGTCCAATTTTCTGTTTTCAAGTCATTCACTTATTTTAGTACAATTATTACAATATTTTAATTCCTAAAGTAACATCATTCTTTTTATTTTTACAAAGGAGATAAATAAAACAGAAAACAGATTGTAATTTATTTATTACTATTAGTACAATTATCATGTCTGTCGAAACTGCATCTGAAGGTTA
>JAJLXS010000085.1:0-48729 GCA_030571355.1 Maudiozyma serrabonitensis | reverse complement strand
GTCTGAGGTTGTCTCTCTTTATATAGGTTCTAGAATTCTATACGCAACAGAGTTAAATTCATTAACTCCATTAGATCCGAGTTATTCCTGCACCTTGTTTCAAGTTATTTAGTCATCCTAATTCTTGATCTTGATAGGTTCTTTCCTTTATCACGTGACAAAGTGTCACTTAACGTTTAGTCTGTTTCAAATACAATAACTAATGAGAAATTTAGCTCGCATGGCGTAATGGCAACGCGTCTGACTTCTAATCAGAAGATTCTGGGTTCGACCCCCAGTGTGAGTGCTAATTTTCTTTTTTTTAACTGTAATATGTGATAGATGGTTACCTGACGCGAGAGGAGATGACAGAACCAGAGTGATGGTTATCTACGACGAGAAGTGAAGAATGATGGGTGCTGAATATATATATGAATATATAATGGAACAAGGTCAATAGTGCTATATAAGTAAGCTTGGGGTGGGTTTTTTTTCAAAACAAAACTCCTACCATTATATCGAATTTTTCCTAAAAAATCCCCCCTGAAACTCCCACCCCATGCTTAATATGAGTGAAGTTACCGTTGTTAACTTCCATTGTAGATTAGAAAAGTAAGTAAGATACATACCTGTATAAACAACAACTTATAATAACAAAAACATAGAATACTCTAATTAACATAGAATACTATCATCTAAAGAATAATATAGTATTAATCTTCGGTTTAAGATCACGGGCTTGTGAGAATCAGAAGCTATAGTGTTCGACATATCACGGTTCCCTTTATTTTTGGTAATCACATTATGATGCTATCTTAAATAATACTTTCAGATATTACTCAGCAGGAATCTACCCCTTGCAATGACCATATTCTAACATATATGCACATTAGTTCATTTATTTATAGTTACTTTATATAAGAGGGAAAGAGGTCACTAGAATACATTTGATAATCTATCTCTATATCTGATACTCCAAACTTAAATAAAAATCGTATTTTCTCAATTTCTAACTTACGTTTACACCAAGCCTAAAATAAAACTGTCGTAAAACTGGGAATTAGAGAATAATAATAGTATATATAATTACTGCAGCTCAGGACTACGAGTCCGTTGCTTGCAGCTGAGCTCCTCCTCCTCCTATCAGAGAGAGATGAGAGAGTGTAATATATAAATCTATATAATTTGGAAAAGGGTTCCTTTATATACAAAAATTTTCAAAGCAATACCGCATTGTACGAAGATCACTGTGTGTCACAATGTTATATAATATCCAATAGATATTTATATTAATTGTGAATTTACTTACCATTATAACTCTAATCTGGGAACCCTGATTACAATAATTATAATATAAGCGAAGACTCTAAAGCCATTTGCTAAACAACCAGAACAAAATATGTATTTTCCATTTTTAAAAGGCCTAACATTAGAGCATATACAGAAAGTTGATTATCTCAACAGAATTTTCCTTGATTTCATCTAGTTTAGATTTACTGAAGTTTTTTGGTTCTTAAAAAATAAAAACAGCAGTGATTTAGAGTAAAATATGGGAGAACTGTAATCTGTCCAAAAGAGGCATCTGGGCGAAAACGTCCACCCGCATGCCTCCAGGTGACACAAAAGATGTAATAAATATAAAGACAGAAATAAATTAAAAGAGTTCTAATACCCTTTAGATGTTGACTACTTTTGATGTGTATGAAAATCTTACTTTTATTTTTTTTTGTTAATTTTCATTCTTCTAGATCAAGCTAGTTTGCCATTATTATTAGTATTATTTTAAGGAAATTAAGATATTATTGATACTAATTTTTCTAAATTTCGAAATGACGGTCGATTCAGAAAATGAAGACTTATTAGGATTAGTTACACTTCCATGTGCTTCAGATCTCGAAGGTGAAGGTAGTTTAAAATTGTATGGCTGTATCGATTTGAAACTAAAGGACTTAACACCTAATAACTGGACTACAGAATTTCGAGCCATCTTGACCGCCCATGATGGTGCAGTCATCTTACTTGTGAAAAATAGATCAGACAAGAAATATGATGAAGTGTTGAAAATATATGCAGAATGGAGTCAGGCCAACCCAAATCATTCATGTTGTTGCGGAAGTATCCAAATGACATGGTTCGAACATCATTCGGAAGTTAAACCCACAGATGGCAAGAAATATTTCACATGTACTATACAAGGTAACATGCTAATACTTTCCGAAGAATTTCCTGAATTCACATTTCAGCTAACAGATTTGTTCGAATATTCTCTTATTGGTTCAAATAAAAAATTGAATCTGGTGATGTTTGGAGTTTTTGATCTTCTTACAAAGAACCTAGATAACCATGTCAAACAAATGGCTGTTGACATTGCAAGATATTCAACAGAATCGGAGCATACTACTTACCTATTTCCAAGGTATATTGACACATTCATTCATTCCAAAAGTACACATTTTGCTGAGTTATCGAGGGTAAGCTTTCAGCAGAAAATTTTTACTTCATTGGTGGAAAAGAATGCAGAAAAATTTGATTTAGAAAGCAATACTAAATGGATAATTCGTAAGAACAGAGTTATCCAGAAGGAAATTGAGAGATATATATGTAGTTTGTATAGCGACTTATTAAAGATGAAACAAACCTTAGAAATAAATCGGGTCAAGACTTTTAAAACCATAAGAAGAGTGGTATATGTTCTCTCGGGATTATTGGGAGTAATTTGTATTTCAGTTAATCGTTTCCTGAAAGAACGAGATGATAAGTCCACTCAACGACAACTCATCTTTGTTGTGGCCTTGGGAATTATTAGTTTTTTTGGATACGTGCACATTCTTTTCTGGAACGATGGCCTTACCATACGTTCCGTCAGAACCTTTGATTTTAAAACGTCCATAGCCAATGCCTAGGATTTACTGATATACTTAATTTATTATGCCATTACTGAGCTATTTTACAACGCTCAGCATCCTACATTCATATATAGTTATATAAAATATTTGGCTGGCACGTTCATCTAATCAATATTATTTATCTTTATTATCAATTGCATTTTCGAGTTTGCCTACCTCTTTTTTTTTTTTTGATTCAACTTTGCAAATACACTCATTATGTGTTTGTGAATAACGTGGCAAGTTAGATGCACTGCGATAAAAGTGACTAACGAAAATACCATCAACAAGAAAATAAAGTTCGTGGCTGTTAAAGTGCACTTCTGCCCAAGCCCATGGATAATACGGCTCTGGTGACTCTCCAAGGATAAGCTCTGTGTTGGAACGACATTCACAATCTGACACCATGTATCTCTTCATTCGATCTAAAAATTCTTCTCGGCGAAGGACATATTGTTCTTCTGTTACATCGATATTGCACAGGCGTTGTCGATATACTAGACGCTCATCGACAATATTAAATATCAAAGGACGAGTAATAGCTTTAATAAAACCTAAGGCAGTGTAAAACTGGGGTAAGTTTCTACCTCTTAACAGAGAAGTAATATTGGCATAGAGGTTCTTTACATTATTCTTGGAACAATTAACGAAAAGAATTGGAAAATATTCAGACGGATTTGGAACCACATATAGTTTAACAACATTAGATTTTCGCAAGTGAACATCTTTGAACCAATCTTCTTTCAATTTCAGTTTGGTCGCATTATAGTCTAAAGTTGTAAACGAACTTGTGGTTGCCCAAACTCTAAACATACCGTAGTAATCATATATTACGATTTCCTCTCTGGAAAATCCCTTAACTCTCCGTGTGTTCCCTTTTATTGGGGAGCTAAGAACAAGGGTATCATTCTGGTCACTACCAATCACCACTAATATCGTTTCAATGAATGGCATATAGTAAGGTTGCAATGGAATTGGTACCGGTTTTACAATGAGCTCATTTTCATCTCTACATGTGTAACTGAAATTCTCTTTTCCAATTATGGGTTGTCCACCTGTTACAGATTCCCCATATTTTATCATGAACTTAGAGACTAGGTTTTTAAACATTGAGTTAGAAAAGTGATTGAATATTGGCTTTGATTTGAAATCAGTTCCTTTCAGGATGATGCTGTCATTTTTTTGTACTGCATCCATTTTCGAATTTGCTTACAGTGACTTGGTATTGAGTTGGATATCCTGCTATTTGAGTTATTTAAGATAAAGAAAAATAGAAATAGAAAAGGAGATTATCAAACTATTTATATTTTAAATACAAGTTAATAAAAATAGTGCAAGAAATAAGATTAAATGAGAGCGTATAAAATAAAAGGAATGGATTCAGTCAAACCACCAAATATAAATAGTCTTTTGAAGGTAAAATGTAGCATTTTGGTGGTTGAAATCAATCAACGCTACATGATACGTCTCTCATAAAGGTAAAAGGAGACCTGCTGGAAAAGGATTCCCTGTCAGTTGAAAAAGTTCATTTCAAAGAAATGGGGGACATTATTCCTACCTAAAATCTTGATGATGTAAAAATTGACATATCCGGATGCGGACTTTCAAATGCGCGATGACGTAATTCCATAAATAAAACGTAGATCAAACCGTACCTCTGACACACAAATATACTTACGTATAGAGAATCTGAGGTGGAGATTTCATTCTCCATTGATTCATTATTTTCTAATTTGGACATATTTTAATATGATATTACTGTGAAAATTTTTGTATATAGAGGAACTTTTTTCTCAAATTATATAGAATTATACAGATCACTTTCTCATCTCTCCCTCTTGTAGGGGAGAGAGGAGCTCTGTTGTAAGCAACGGACTCATAGTCCTGAGCTGTAGTAACTATATATGCTATTATTATTCTCTAATTCCCAGTTTTCCGACATAATATTTGCATAGCTAGACTACCAAACATAGGTATGATTTATCTTGCCAAAAAAAATCCGAATTGATACATTACTTTTATCAAGAAAGAGTCATAAGCACTAATATTATTTCCAAAAAAGTAGTAATAAAATGACTACCGAAAATAGTGGTTAAATAGGAGGCATCCTCTTTTGCATTTTAAACGAAAAACAACTGATCTACCAAGAGGGTATAATTATGAAACTCATTACCATTTGTTACGGATTTTTGATATTTAAGATAATAAGAAAAAATAAAAAAATAGTTTAACATGAATTAACTTGTATTACTCTATTGGACACATGTGGAAACAAATATACAAATACGACATTAGATTAAAGAATATATAGTAAACAATATAGAAAAAAAATTATGGTATACTTTTACTGAGGTAAAATATCTTCAACAGTTAACAGGTTCATATCAAATAGGATCCTTGATATTTCTACCATCCAAAAAGTCAAAGTAAAGACAAAGAGAATGAACATTGTACGACAAAGGAACATTGATACGTTACCACAAGTATCCATCAAACCTGCAGCCATTACTAAAACAATAGTCAAATGTTTTAAAAATAATTCGGTTGCTGGAAATCTAGATTCTCTCTTAATTAAATTAGCGTTGTTATTTAATTCAACATTATTAATTAATGAGTTATAGGAAATATCTGAATTAGTTTCATTTCTGGCAAATATCTTTAACATTTCATTAAATTGATCCTTTGTAAGAGTAGCAACATGTTTTGCAGCTCTCTTATACATATCCTTCGGGGCAAAATTATTTACAAATTGTAAAGTTTTAATAATTTGATTACAATTATGTTCCTGAATTAAATTTGAATCGTCAAATTTTTTATCTTCAATCATATGAGTTAATTTATGTTGAAATAATTTGGATAAAATAAATTTACATTCTTGTCTTTTATTATATTTAGAATTGAAAATTGTTATTAATTCAGTAATCAACTTAGTACAATTATTAGCTAGTTCAAAATGATAATTTTCTATAATAAAATTTGTTACATTTGTAATAGAGGTATTAAGTTCTTCATTATAAGTAGGTCTATGAAACTTCTTAGTAGCTTCAACACGTGAAATATTAAAGTAAAATAAAATAGTAATAGTAATCAGTAAAAATTTCATAGCGACAGCGATTCAATGTGCAGAAGTTTGAAGATTTAATAATAATTGTTGTTATCAATATTGGTACAGAATAGTAAAACAAAAAAAGGAAGAAAATAATAACTACAAAATTAAAATTCGAAAGTTTATGCGATTTCAGCAACTTTTATATGTTTTTTCAAAATAATATATCTCATTAAGTCTCAGTCAGTTTACCTTATTATTTTAAATACCAAAGGTTTTCTTGCCTATGAATTAAAATTACCCATTACCTCAAACTAAAATGGGTAAACGTTTACTAATAATTTTTACTTCAATAGAAAATAGATATTTGTTATTGTTACCTATTTTTTATTCAAAAAGGTACGGAATCAACGAAAACAAGCTTGGTTTTTAAATTGATTATTTATAATGATAGTGGGTAAAAATTTCCCGAACTTTCCAATGGTGCTGTGAAAGGAACCATTTTAAAAAATGAAGAATAGAAATACCCGCTTATTGAATTATCTTAAAATAATCTCATCAAAACAGTAAAATCAAAATCAATGAACATATATAGTGTTCTTTAAATAATTCAATATGACAAGAAATATCATTCGTTACCAAATACAAGATAAAACGTCACACTAAACATACTATATTCTTTATCGTAAAAAGTATACGCCAATAACCGATCCCCTACCATCTCTCCTGCAATACCAACTCTTTCCAAACATATTGTACGTTTATACAATCATTTACTTTGTCTTGAATGTGTTAATTATCAATAAAATTAAAATTGAATCTTTCTCTCTCTCTACGCAGGGTACACACATACAAGAAAAGCTAAAATCACCGTTCCTTTTGTCTATTTTCCACTTGTGAAAAAGCGCGATGAGTTGAATTGAAAAATAATATAAAAATGGAAAAGTAATTAAAAGAAAAGTATACACATGCAATTATATTTAATTAATAAGCTTTCTTTTCATCCAATTGAAGGAAAGAACAACGGGGGAACTTAGTGGGAATATACAAATAATGGTTAACGTAAGAGTTGAATTTTTAGGAGGTCTTGATGTTGTCTTTGAGAAACAACGTACATATGATCTTTCTATTCCAACTGATAGTAGTCCTTTTACTATGAAGGATTTGTTAGATTATTTAGTGAATAATATGATTAAGAATCCAAAGGATATTGAAGTATTTATTGAAGATGATACAGTTAGACCTGGTATAATTACATTAATTAATGATGCCGATTGGGAATTAGAAGGTGAATTAGAATATGAAATTGAAGATGGTGATATAATTTCATTTACTTCAACATTACATGGTGGTTAAAAAAACAAAACAAAAAAAAAGAGCAATCTAACTTACAATAAGGTGAGCAAAAAAAATTTAAATAGAAAATTAATAATTAAAATATAAAAAATTAGATAATTTATTTTATATAGAAAGTTATTGTTGTTGTTGATTTAATAAACTTTTTAATCTAGCAACTTCATTTTCTAATTCAGAATTTTTATTTAATAAAGCTTCAACTCTATCTTCTAATTGATTCATTCTTTGTAATTTTCTTGCACGAGAACGTCTTGCAGCTTCAGTATTTCTTGCTCTTTTTAAAGCAACTGGATCATCTGAATTAGTAATCACAGGAGTTAAAGGAGCAGTACGAGCTTTACGATTATATGCAACAACACCAAGATGATCAATTTTATTATCAATTGAAGTTGATTTTTTTGAAATACGACCTTTAGAATTAGAAATTTTTTTAATAGATTTTAATTCTTCATTTTCAATAATTGGAGTTGGTAAGAAAGAAGTCATTGAAGCTAATTCAAATGATTCAAGATTTGAAACATTAGATTCTGTTGATTCAACATCTTTATCATTTAATAAAACATCATCTTCTGTAACAACAGGAATATCATTATCAAAAAGAGAAGTCCATTCCTTTGGATCATTATTATTAGTTGAAGAATTAGTATTTTCAATAGTATCAAATTCAAACATTGGAGTAGAATCAGTACTTGAAGAGAAAAAAGCATCAACAACAGCAGAATCTAATTCGTTTGATGAAGAAGAAGAAGAAGAAGCAGAATGAAATAACAGTTCATTATTATCATCAAGTAAATTTTCAGATTTAATCATTGTAATTGAATCAACTGGATCTAATTGATCAACAGTTGATTGAGAGAATAAAGTAGTAGTATTGTAATTGGACATGATATGGGGGACACTTAGGATAATTGGATAAATTTTGTAATTTTTTTGTAATTTGTAATAAAAGGGGATTTAAAATTGGAATAATACCATACTTGGATTTTTTAATGAAAGACCGTTACGGACACATGATTGATTGATTTTAATAAAATTGGTTAAGGTTAAAAAAAGGATTAGATAAAAAAAATTTAATTAAAATTTTTGTAATTTTTCTAAAGAGAGTAATGTAAGGACATTTTTATTTTTAATTTCTTCTAGTAAATAGATGAATTTAATTTTTCTTTTAGTTTTTTTTTAAATATAAAAAAAAAAAATTAATAATAATATATTAATTTAGCACATAATTTAAAAAGGAGGAGGGAAGTAATTTAATTTTTTTAACGAAAAAAATATTTTAGTTAGACATTTTATTTTCTTGATTGTAATATAACTCTATGTGTGAAAATAAAATAAAATAATAAAATATAATTAAGATAAAAAAAAGAAGAGAAAGTTGTAGATGATTCTTAAGTAAAAATAATCTGGAGGTTGTGTTGTTTAAGTGTTTGTCCGTTACTTATTTTAAGTAAAGAAAAAAAAAATACAAAAAACAAACAAACTGTACATAAAATATTACAAAGAAAGTAATCTGAAAAAGATGCAAATATATATATATATATATATATATATGTTAGTTATTGAAAGAAGACAACCAGATACCATAAAAGAAGAAAAAAAAAAACTGAAAATATTTCACAGTTTTATATCACGACAACACAGATTATGCTATTAGTCACACACTATTGTAATCGGTATAAATTGCCGTAGAGAGATGTGTATACATATATATAGTGTGCGGTGTAAGGGTGTGTTATCTGGGTGTGTCATTCCGATTCCGATTTTTTTGGTGTTTCTTCGCAGAATTGAGTGCGCGCGGGAATTGAGTGGGAGCCGCACGAAGCAACCCGAACAAAACAAAAATTCGGTGTGGCAGCGGTTCCGGTGAGTGTCGCTGCCGTGTGGAGTGACGGTGCGTGTCACGTGCGGTGCCGTGTCAGGTGACAGAGCAGGGCGACGCGTTAAGCGAGACAAAGAAGTAGCAGTTGGTGATTTTTCAGTGATTTGATAATAATACATTGATTGACACGTCAGCAGCTGTAGTAATAACGTGTCAATTATATTGTCATTACAATTTATCATATATAATGTTTTAATTGATCTGCTAAATTATGTATGATATTCATCTATCTATCTATCTATATATATATATTTAATTACTTGTTATTATTTGTAGTATTCTTGTAGTTTGTAATAATAAAGATACAACCACAATATAAGTAATAATAATAATAATAATAATAATAATAATGAAATTTTCTAAATTAGGTTTATTAGCATTAATTTCTGCTTCAACAGTTTTTGGTCAACAGATTGAAGATAATCAAGAAGTTCCAACTGATGAAGATGCAATTATTATTGATAATTCTGCAAATGTTGAAAATGAAAGACCAAAAGTCAATTTTACAATCACTTATACAATTTTAGAAAGACCACCATATGATATTAGTGAATTTTTAGAATTTGAAACTGAAGATGTTGCAACATTAAATTATACAATAACAAATAATGAAAATTTTAATTATACATTAAATTCTGTTGGTGGTTCAATTATGAGATTTGAAAATGGTGTTAATGCAGCAAACATTACTTCAGGTAAATTTGATCCTTCAATTAGATTAAATGTTAATCAAACTGTTTCAGTTCAACAAAGAGTTACATTTTTAGATATGAAAGATGATGATTATTATATTCAACCAAAAGTTTATGTTCAAGAACTAGATGATGGAACTGCGCAAGAATTAGAATTAGCTGCTCCTTTAACTTTAATGACAATTATGAAACCACCAATGTCATTATTCGATCCACAATTTTTATCTGTTCAAATTTTAATTATTGGTGTCATTTTTGCTGTCTCTTATTTCTTTTTAAATTTTACATTAAATGGTAAGAAAAAAAATAATAACGCCAAGAAAAATACTGTTTCAAATAAAATCGTCGACACTTCATCTTTCTTACCTGATCAATACAAGAAATAATTATCATTTATATATATATGCATCCTCATTTTCTTTTTTTTTGTTATATAATTTAATAGAAAATACGTTTTATATTTATTTAATATACTACTAAGCCTTGTTTTATTGATTGTCATTAATTCTCGTTTATGAATTATTGAACGACTATAAAATTGAAATATTTCAATAGCATAATATGTTTTGTCAGCCATATAGAAGATTCAATTGTACCCTTCTTTACGTACTCTATTCGTATTCGTATTCGTATTCTGTTCCTGTTCCCGTTTCTGTCGTGTTTTACTTGTTTCACTCGTACAATAAAAATCATTCATTTTTCAATTTTATACAGTGCGTTTGTTTGTATATTCGCGTAGAAAAGCAAAATGATTTAAAAATTTTATGATTTTAATATGATTTTGCGATGGATAGATGAGCCGCATGCACACTATTTACTTATTTTACAGTTTTGCTTCGCATTGTGGAAAATATGGATTTTATTTGTATTTGCCGAACCTGTTTCGGTTAAATTTTATATGTACTTTTCTCTCTATGAATTATTGATCAAATTCAATTAATTAGAGTGATTGGTGTGGGTTAAAAAGAAAAGTGTATAGTTCTCAAATTGAACGAGCTAGTTCAATTGTAATCACCAGTAATGTTTATAATTGCATCTTCATCTCTTTTACGAAATAAGTGTAATCAAATTCTTAACAAATGTTTAAAATAATAATATTTAGTATCGAAACGGTGTGCCTACATATACGGATATGGATGGTGTGTGTGCCTTGGTACTATTAGATCTTTGTACCTTTTTTGTTGTTAACTGAATTGACGTACATTGATATTTTATATCTTTACAAACCCTCATGTAGTTACCTCTTTTTTTGATATACGAACAATGAAAAAAAAAAATATATGCAATGTATGTCACAGGAGAAATAACTAAAATGAAGGAAAAAAAAAATAGTTGGAGACAACAAAACAATTCTTTCAATGAGGTAATAGTGCATTGGGTTATTTTAAATTGTTGTTGCAGAGAGATGGCTATATTCAATATAGCATGTTCTACTTTACTTTTACTATAGAAGAGATTCATAAACGACCATACGAAATTTGATACTTCTATCAGTTATTTGATCAAAATTAATAGATTGCATCAATATATATATATATATATATGTATACAGATGATTTTGATTAATGTCCTTCGATGTTAATAAATTTTTTTTGATTTGCTCGAACTATCTTGCTTTCTCTTCTTTCTAAAATCTCCAAAATAAAACCATTCGTTGCAGTCATCAATTTGTAAAATATACATACACATTTATAGATAATTATTTCTACTAAATATGTCTATATCAAAGTATTTTACTCCGGTATCAGATGCATCTGTTACATTTGATAATTGTGATATTAAATTAGATACAACAACAATATCAAAAGAAAATGGTACAATTTCAAATACTCAAATTAATGATATTACTTTTAGAGCTGAAGGTGGTGAAATGATTTTAGTACTAGGTAATCCAACATCTGCTTTCTTTAAAACTTTATTTCATGGTCATAAAGATCTAAATTATTCTCCTGTTGGTTCAGCAAGATTTAAGGATAATGATTTTAAACAATTTTCAATTAAATGTCCACATCAAATTGTTTATAATAATGAACAAGATATTCATTTCCCATTTTTAACAGTTGAACAAACTATTGATTTTGCTTTAAGTTGTAAATTTGATTTACCAAAATCTGAAAGAGATTCAATTAGAGATGAATTATTAAAAGAATTTGGTTTATCTCATGTTTTAAAGACAATTGTTGGTAATGATTTCTTTAGAGGTGTCTCAGGTGGTGAACGTAAACGTATTTCAATTATTGAAACATTTATTGCTAATGGTTCTGTTTATCTATGGGATAATTCAACTAAAGGTTTAGATTCTTCAACTGCTTTGGATTTCTTATCTATTTTACAAAATATGACTAGAGCAACAAATTCTGTTAATTTTGTTAAAATTTCTCAAGCTTCTGATAAAATTGTTAATAAATTTGATAAAATTTTAATGTTTACTGATTCTTATCAAGTCTTTTATGGTACTTTAGATGAATGTATGACTTATTTTTCAAGAGATTTAGGTATTCCAAAAAATCCAAATGATTGTATTATTGAATATTTAACATCAATTTTAAATTTTCAATTTAAAAATAATAAACTAAATTTTAACAATGCTAATGTCTCAGATTCTTCAAGTGATTTAAAAGGTAAGACAGATATTGAAATTACTAATGTTTCATCTCCAAGTACCAATATTAGAAATGAATTCGATTTACATAGATATTGGATTAGTTCTGCAATTTATGAAAATTTAAAACGTATTACTTCATCTGTTACATCAAATGAAACTCATTTAAACGATGTCAATCCAAATGACATTACAACTTCTAGAAAGATTCCATTAATGAGACAAATTAATTTAGTCACAAAGAGAGCTTTCCAAAGAAGTTTAGGTGATAAAATTTATCTTTCTGCACAATTAATGTCTGTTATTATTCAATCTTTAGTCATTGGTTCTTTATTCTATGATATTCCTTTAAATACAATCGGTTCTTATTCTAGAGGTTCTTTAACTTTCTTCTCTTTACTGTTCTTCACTTTCCTTTCTTTGGCTGAAATGCCTGCTGCATTCCAAAGACAACCTGTCATTGGTAAACAAACTCAATTACATTTTTACTATAGTTGGGTAGAAGTTCTAGCTACTACAACTTTTGATTATTGTTATAAATTGTTATTGGTTATCGTTTTCAGTATTTTATTGTATTTCTTAGCTCATTTACAATTTAATGCCGCAAGATATTTTATCTTTTTATTGTTCTTATCCATCTACAACTTTAGTATGGTCTCTTTATTCTCTTTAACTGCATTAATGACTCCAACTTTATCTATCGCTAATCTTTTCGCTGGTATATTATTATTAGCTATTGCAATGTACGCTTCTTATGTTATCTATTTGGCTAACATGCATCCATGGTTCGTTTGGATCGCTTACTTAAATCCTGCTAGATACGCCATGGAGACAATTCTTTCCAATGAATTATTTACTTTGAAATTAGATTGTAAAGATACTATTGTTCCAAGAGGTGACACTTATACTAATGTTTCTTTCTCAAATAAAGCTTGTGCTTGGAGAGGTGCTACTTTAGGTAATGATTATGTCAGAGGTAGAGATTACTTGGATCAAGGTTTAGAATACTCTTACTCACATACTTGGAGAAATTTTGGTATCTTAATTGCTTTCTTGGTGTTTTTCTTAGGTTGTACTCTATTTGCAGCTCAATATGTTAAACCTCTATACCAAGATGGTCATTGGAAGAAAGTATTAACAAGATATTTCCCATTCATTGCAAGACAGGCTAATGTATTAATTGATGAAACTGATCCTGATAAAGATATAGTTGCTGGTGGTGATTTATACTATGATAATCCATCTGATTTTTCAAATGGTGCAGGCAAAGAAACTAATTCCTTTGATATTAAATCTGCTTCTGCTTCCGAAAGTGGATTATCTGAACGTGTAGAGACCCAAAGTCACATCATTTCATGGAAAAATATTAATTACACTGTTGAAGGTGATAAACAATTAATTAATAACGTCTCTGGTTATATCTCTTCTGGTTTAACTGCGTTAATGGGTGAATCTGGTGCTGGTAAGACTACTTTATTGAATGTTTTGTCTCAAAGAACTGAAAGTGGTGTAGTTGAAGGTGACATTTTAATCGATGGTAAACCTTTAACTGATATTGGTTCATTTAGAAGAAGTATTGGTTTCGTTCAACAACAAGATTTACATTTAGAAAAATTAACAGTTTATGAATCCTTAGAAATATCTTGTCTTTTAAGAGGTGATGGTGATAAAGCTTATATTAGTACTATATCTGATTTATTGAAATTACCATTAGACAAATTGGTTGCTACTTTAACTCCAACTCAAAAGAAATTACTATCCATCGGTGTTGAATTGGTTACTAAACCATCTCTATTGTTATTCCTTGATGAACCTACTTCTGGTTTAGATGCTGAAGCTGCTATAACTATCGTTCAATTTTTAAAGAAATTATCCATGCAAGGTCAAGCTATTTTCTGTACTATCCATCAACCTTCTAAGAGTGTTATTAGTTATTTCGATAATATCTTTTTATTAAAGAGAGGTGGTGAATGTGTTTATTTTGGTCCAACTGAAGAAGCTTGTGATTATTTCACTAAAAATGATAGATCTTTAACTTACGAACCAGAAACTGAAAACCCAGCTGATTTCATTATTGATGTTGTTGGTAGTAACGACGGTAACTCAGATGAAGAAAAACGTGATATTAAATCTGAACCAAGTAAATGGTCTCAAGTTTGGAATAATTCCAATGAAAGAACTCAAGTTGAGCAAATGCAAACAAAACTTGAAGAAGAAGCTGTTATGTCTGGTGTAGATTTTACTCAAAATGTCTGGAAACAACCAAGTTACATGGAACAATTAATGGTTATCTCAAGAAGACAATACATTGTTACTGCTAGAGACAAAACTTATGTTGCTGCTAAGTATTTATTAAATGCTGGTGCCGGTTTATTTATTGGGTTCTCTTTCTGGAACATTAAAACAAACATCAGTGGTCTACAAGATACTATTTTTTTCTGTTTCATGGCATTATGTGTCTCATCTCCATTAATTAACCAAGTTCAAGATAAGGCTCTTCAAAGTAAAGAAGTCTACGTTGCTAGAGAAGCTAGATCAAATACTTTCCACTGGTCCATTCTACTATTGGCTCAATTGATTATTGAACTTCCTTTGGCTATCACAAGTTCCAGTTTATTCTACGTGTGTGCTTTCTTCTGTTGTAAATTTGATAATTCTCCTCATATTGCTGGTGTTTGGTATTTAAATTACATTCTATTTGCTGCATATTATCTAACATTTGGTTTATGGTTAATCTTTACTGCACCAAATTTACAGACTGCTGCTGTTTTTGTCGCTTTCTTTTACAGTTTTACAGCATCCTTCTGTGGTGTTATGCAACCTTACAGTATGTTCCCTGGTTTCTGGAAATTCATGTACAGAGTTTCTCCTTATACATATTTTATTGATACATTCGTCAGTTTACTATTACATGACAGAGCAGTTGTTTGTGATAACATGGAATTAGTTCCTGGTCAACCTACCACTGGTCTAACTTGTGGGCAATTTATGCAAGCCTACATTGATGAATATGGTGGTTACTTGAAGAATGCCAATACAATGACTGTTTGTGGTTATTGTACCTACACCGTTGGTGATGATTTCCTAGCAGTTGAAGGTATGAGTTACGGCAACAGATGGAGAAACTTTGGTATCGAATGTGCTTTCGTTGCCTTCAACATTGTCGGTATGTTTGCCGGTTATTACTTAACATATCTATCCAATTTCTGGCCTCTACTTTTCAAATGTATCAAGATGGTTCTTCCTTCAAGAAGGATGTTCCAAAGAAAATAATACCCATAATATAATTATATAATACTAAAATATTTACCTGTATAATAAAAAATTCAAATCATTTAATAGAATAATTTCAATAATTACGTCATTTTTCATTTAAACTGTTGCTGCTACCTCTCAAGTACAGCAAGACTCGTCTCCATTTAGAGTTAAACTTAAGAAAAAAAACAAACCTCCTTGTGTATATAAATTTAGGTTAATTTTAAATGTCACACATTTTACAATTTGTAGTGAAACTTGATAAAAGGGAGGATATATAATGGCAGTATACATATATACATTGTTTCAAAAAATATATGGAGTATGGTTAGATAACAACATCTGGAGAAACATCGAGTTTGATTAATCCAACATATATTATGCAGCAATTATTTTTTGTATTAAATTCTTTGTTTCACATTTAAAAACAAAAAAGTCGGATGCCTATCCATGAAACAGAATAAGAATGATATTTTAATATATGACGTGACTTGTAAAGTGTCTTTTTGTCGGAATTTACATGATAGAAGAATGACGTCAATAATATAAAGTAAATGAATAATTAAGATTGTCAGATTTGATAATGTTCAATATTTAACAATCCAAAATAAGAAAAGATAATAATAAGACGCATTTGGAAATCGTGTGTAATTTCTACAATGCTAGTATTGGAGATTTATAATCACGAAATGCACAAATCCAAAAAGTATATAAAGGCAACAATATTTCATGTGTTGGAATATTTTATTTCCCTGATTATTTTGTATATTATTTATAATTTGTATAATAAAGAGATCAGACGACTATACGTTGATTTCTAAAGAAATAAAATTTTGTATCATATTAACAGAAATGGATTCCTCAAATAATACCAAATTCCAACACTTTTCGTTACGTCTACCTAAACTCTCTGCAAGAGAGGGTACACAATAAGAATAAGGTTCTATTGCGCAGTATTTTTAATGTAATACCTGTAATGCTTGTTGTAAAATCCAAAAAACCATTAACGAGTACGGTATCCTGTATAGTATTCTTTGAGCAAAAAACGCTTGATCTTAATTTTGGCTACAGTGTACTGCTGTTTAACATTAAAATTATATTTTCTTTAATGACTAAATCCGAATCAAGGTTTGAATAAAATTACTCAGAACGTTCATTATCGAACAAAATATGGCTAATAAATTATGTTACTCCCAAATAAAGAGTTGTAAAACATGTTAAACTCATTTAGTGGAAAAATACTTTATTGGGATATGTTAAAAACCGTAATTTAACTATATTTGCACTCAAGATGTAAAATATTGTATACATATTTAGTGAAATAGAGATCAACTTTTTTAAATTAATATGAAGCGGTGGCTCAATGGTAGAGCTTTCGACTCCAGTTAGATCCTGGGACTTCCAAGGAAATTAATGATTGCAATCGAAGGGTTGCAGGTTCAATTCCTGTCCGTTTCATATATTTTTTAAAATTTTTTGAGTGAGAGATTACCCTGAATCAAGATTTTTCTTGGCTCTTAAAAACAGGGTAGACGATGCATAGTAAGTTAATATGATATATGTTTCATATAAAACAGATGATGTATATCTTGTAATTAATACTACCAAGTACCATTAAATTACGAACATTAAGAAGTAGTAGTCCTTCATGCCTCCAAATAAATTGCCGTCTCGAAAGGTTTTCTCAGATTCTGTTTACTTAAGGCCATGGATTAAGCAATTGATGCATGAATGCTATAAACATAAGAATAAAAAGCTACAGAGACCTATATATAATGCAATCCCAAAACTCACTAAGGAAGATATAAGAAACCCTGAATCAAGTCGGCGAATTTTAAGAAATAAACGTCATTTCATGAGGATTTCGAAATTTTATAAAGTTGAAAACTACACTATATATGCAACTATTAAAGATTGTGAGACACAACTTCTTAGTTGAGTTTACAGCCAATTGTGTTACCGAGTTTGAAAGATTATATCGAAAAAGATTCACGTTCGAGACATTAATGTGCTTGTTTGTTATAGGATCATGTTCTATTGGATATCGTACATATGAAGAAATAGAGAACATATATCATATTAGACTGCTAAGAAAAAACAATAATAAATATCCAAAAATTCCAATTCTTGTCATAGATCAAGCATTTATTTTTGATAGGACTCAGATAGATCAAACTGAACATGTACCATTTGTCTATGAATACTTTTTATAGTTATGACATCATATTTAGTTCGAGTCCCCCTCCTAGTCTTCAACCCTCATGAATTTTTATACAGTTTCTCTCTAACGGTACTTGCTAAACATCACTATATAATTTTAATAATATTTATATTCTCAGTAACTTCCTCATTATCATTCGAGAGTTTCATGAATGACCACTGGTCCAGCTCGTTGTTAGCGATCTTCTAGGACCTCAAATGACAGGTGCGCCTTGGAAATTTCACCGCAACCTTAATGAATGTTAAGAGTTGAAAGGCTCTAAATCGGACAAGCGAAGACGAAACTACGAAAAATAGTCTAGAAGAGTTAATATTAGATAATCACAATCATAAAGAGATTGAAGAATTCTATAATCTGAGTCGGAAAAGTTTCCATATTTTGGGAAACCTTATTTATGATATTTTAAAGAGTGTTTACTACTTCATTCGTATTTCATTCCTACACATCCAGACTTGAGGGGTACACACACACTCACATATATTTTTTTGAATAATAAAATGACATCTGCTGTCTACTTCTGTGACAATAAAGGTAAACCAATCCTCTCTAGAAGATTTAAGGATGACGTACCATTGAATGCTATTGATAAATTTCAAGTGGTATTATCAGATCTCGAGGAAGAATCGAGTGTTATTCCTCCATGTATTACACATAATGGAATTCAATATCTGTTCATCCAACACAATGATCTATATATTGTTGCATTAGCAACATCATTAGCAACAAACATTGCTGAAATTTTTACTTTTTTGCATAAGATGATGGATATTCTAGGTGATTATTTAAAAACAGTAGAAGAAGAGTCTATTAGAGATAATTTTGTGATCGTTTATGAATTATTGGATGAGATGATGGATTTTGGTATTCCTCAAATTACTGAAACAAAGATGTTGAAAAAATACATTACTCAGAAATCATTTAAGTTAGTAAGAGCAGCCAAGAAGAAAAGAAATGCAGCAAGACCACCAAGTGAATTGACCAATTCGGTTAGTTGGAGAGCTGAAGGGATCAAATATAAGAAAAATGAAGCCTTTTTGGATATTATCGAATCCATTAATATGTTAATGACACAGAATGGGAAAGTTCTAAGATCCGAGATCTTGGGTAGTGTCAAAGTGAAATCAAGGTTATCCGGTATGCCTGATTTGAAACTTGGTATTAATGATCGTGGTATATTTACCAAATATTTAGATGGTAATAATATAGGTGTTACTTTAGAAGAATCAGAGCAACCTAGTAAAAGTAGCGAAAGTTCTATTACTAATACTAATGGTAAGACTAAGACTAATATTGAATTAGAAGATTTGAAATTCCATCAGTGTGTCAGATTAAGTAAATTTGAAAATGAAAAAATTATTACTTTTATTCCTCCAGATGGTGATTTTGAATTAATGAGTTATAGATTAAATACAGTAATTAAACCATTAATTTGGTGTAATATGAAGGTGAAAGTACATTCAAAATCAAGAATTGAAATATTCTGTACAGCAAAAGCACAAATTAAAAAGAAATCTGTTGCAACTAATGTTGAGATTATTATACCTGTTCCAGAGGATGCCGATACACCAAGCTTTAAATATTCACATGGTAAAATTAAATGGGTTCCTGAACAAAACGCCATTGTATGGAAGATTCATACATTCCCAGGTGGTAAAGAATATGCAATGTCTGCTGAATTAGGATTACCATCTATAAATAGTGAAGAAGAACCAAAATTTAAGAGACCTGTTCAAGTCAAATTTCAAATTCCATATTTTACTACATCAGGTATTCAAGTACGTTATTTGAAAATTAATGAACCTAAACTTCAATATAAGAGTTATCCATGGGTTCGTTATATAACACAAAACGGTGATGATTATACGATAAGGCTTTCATGATAAATAGATAAATATATAATACATTGGATAGATATAATATATTAAGCGTGAATTATTCGTGATAAATTGTAATGTGTACAGTTTAAATTTGGGTATATATATACAAAAGTTATATAGACAGAGCTTAAAAACAAAGCTTATATAGAAATGAAGGCAAAATGAGATGAAATAGTGGTAGCATACGCCTATCTAATCAGAGCTACAAACAAATAAACGAAAAATGGGGGTTATAAATAAAGTGTGTGAATTCATTGGAAGTCTAGGAGGCATGAGTGGAAATGAGATTAAAAAAGGATATATTATATTATATTTATCATGAAGGTTTGTATTGTTCATTATTTGACTAGGAAAAAAATAAATAAACGGAAGAGATACCAAAGAGGTTAATCAATAATAATCGTTACCTTCTTCATAATGATCATCGCTATCTGATTCATCGTCACCTTCTCCATTTTCTTCTCTTTCTTCTGCTTCTACTTTCAATTCATGCATAATATCAAAACAACTTGCTAATAAAGCATTTAATATACCTTGACCTTCTGGAATATTTCCATCTGAATCATAGAACTTCCCATCCTTACGTAAGTTATCTAATGATGTCAACTTCATTATATATGGATATAATTCTCTTTCATTATTGACACCACCCATTCTCTTTAATTCTAGAAGACAACGACGTACTGTAGATAATTGGTTATGAATTGGTTGTAAGGATTCTGAGACAGGTTCTGAACTTTCCAATAGTTTATATATGATGGTATAACATCTTCTTAAAAGGTATAATAGAATAGATTGACCCTTTGAATTTGTAGCAACATTACCATCACTAGTTGGAAATTTCCCATTGATTCTCTTTGCATCAACGGCACTCAATCTCTTTTGATATGAAAATAAATCAGTTTCTCTTAATGTCCATCTTCTAGTAATCATTAAATTTTCAAGTGTTGTTTTAATATCTATTAATTCATCGTAAATTTTTTGTAAATTTTCATCATTAAATAATGTAATAGCATTATCAGTAGAATTATTTGGATGATGAGATAAATCATTAATTAAATCATGACAATCATCAATAAGACCATTTAATACATTTTGACCTTGATCAGTTGCCATATTTGTCTCTAATGATCTAAAATTACCATTTTCATCTCTATTATTTTCTAAATCAGTTAATTCGGCTTGAAGAGATTCTAATTTTTTTTCAACAATTTCTCTTGAGATTCTAGTATTAGTAACATCAGAATTATTTTCAGATTCAATATCTAATGATGATGATAATTTATCATCGTTAACAGGAAATGATAAATTTTTCTTTGATAAAGTTACTAAAGACAATAAATTTCTTCTAATTTGAAATAATTTTTCCATTAAACTAGCAAGACTTGGGTCAATAGATTCTAACTTTGATTCAATTTCATTATATAAATCCAAACAATGACTTAATTTAGCTTTTAATAATAAATCTTGTTCAATTTTATTTTTATTTCTTTCGGTATCAATTTTTCTAAATTCTTCACTTAAAGATTCTTCTTCATCATCATCATCATCATCACTATCTCTTTTCTCCTCGGCACAACTTTCATCGACAATTTTACTAATTTCATCTAGTCTTTCCTTAATTGGTCTTAAATCATGATGTGTATAAATACGAGATTCTTTCAAATGTTCTAATAAAGATTGAACTGTAGATAAAGAAGCATATGTTGCTGGAGCAGATTTTTTCAACCCTACAGTTAAGAAACATAACGATAACAATTGAAAAACATCATCTAATACAGAATCCACACGATTATGTAATTCTGCATTATGAATTAAAGTAATACCAGTGGCATCTTTGTGATTAATTTTTCTAATTTCATCTAATTCACGGACTTTTGTTAATACTTCTTGATAAGTACGTTGTACATCTGTTGAATTTAGATATTTATCTCTATTTTGTTTCAATTTAGATAAAAACCCTCTTACTTCAATTAAATAAGTAAGAATTTCAGTTTCTTCCTTTGGTACTTCTTGGTTTTGTTCATTCAACGACATGATAATGCTTTTTTTTGTTTCTTTTTATTCTCTATCTTTATATACAAACTTAAAAGTTTCAAACTTATTATATTATTACAAGGAACACAAAACTAGAAAGATAAAAAATATGTATGTAATCTTGTTTTTAAAGAATTATTAATATATGTCAAATTACCTTCGAGTTTAGTAATAAGAAAATGTTCAAGAGTTGTGGCAAGATAATGATTATTACAACCCTTCTCTCTCTCCCCCCCCTTGCCAATAATAGCCAAAAACAGACAAAGCGAGCTTTTTGAGTTAATATAATTATAATTTTTTTTTGTTTTTGTTTTTGGTCTTCCGGTTTCGTACAATGTGATATCGACATTTTACAACAACGATAATCAATAAGAATGATTTATTTACACAATGATTTAGTATTGCATTGACGTAGTAGTTTGATTTAGAATACGTGATATATATATATATGTATATATATTGTATTTATTTTGTTTAGTCCTGGTCTGGATTGACCACCGTTAGAACATTCCCATTATTTGAACCTGGTTGTCCTGTAAATATTGAACCTGTCGATATTCTCTTTGAATCATCGAATGGATTACTTGTATTGTTATTAATATTATTATCTGTATTAGTGTTGTTATTATTGTTGTTCATTATATTATCATTAGTATTATTCATCATATTTTGATTAAAATTTCCTGTCGATCCACTTGATCTAAACATTCCATCTTCTTTATTATTTCCATCAAAACTGCGACTACCATGAGATGATAAAGACAGAGTATCAGCAATATTATTTGGTTTATATTCAACAGGTTTAATTGCCTCTTGATATTCTTTTTCCATTCTATCTTCTTCCTTTTTCATATTATAATGTCTTACACCAAATAATGCAATAATTGCAATTACAATAGCACCAACTACACCACCAACAACACCACCAACAATTGCACCAACATTAGTCTTTTTCTTTGTTGAACTATTTGATGAAGAAGAAGAAGATGTACCATTATTAGTACCTGTTGCAATTGCACTTTTAGTAATTGTATTTGTTACAAAAATTGTTGAACCACCTTCTGTATGAAAAGTTGTTGAATAAACAACTGATGTTGATGCACTATCTAATGAATCTGAATTACTAGTAACAGATGTAATTTGTGAAGATAAAACACTTGAAGTAGCAGCTATATTCATTTGTGAATTAAGTGCAGATACACTATTACTACTCTGAGTTGAACTTGAACTTGAACTTGAAGAACTTGAGCTTGAGCTTGAAGTATCATCAACTGCATCATTTAGTGAATAAACAGAAAATGAGGATTCACCACCACACATTTCTTGACTGTAACCATAACAATAAGTATCACAAGTATCAGTAGTTGATTCACTTGTCGAAGGATTATCATTACCACAATAACAAAGTGAATGATCACTTAAAGCGAAATATGAATAACCTTCACATCGACCTTGACAATATGAACTTGATTGATAATTGTATGTATTTTTTAATGTAAAACTGGATGGTAAACTTGAATAACATCCTAATAATGTACTGCCATCAGCTTTTATTAGCTTTAAATAACATGATAAAAAAATTATAATTGAATATAAATTTATGAGCAGCCTTTGCATCGTGTCCCGTGTTTGTAAATGTGTGTATGAGTGTATAGTAGAATATATGATAACAATGTATGAGAGTATGAGAGTTTTAGTGTTTAAAATACTATACTAGAAGTGGTGGTGGTAGTATTAGTATATATAAGTGAATCAAGAATATAAATTTAACAATATTTAATCAAAGTTGTCGTTAATCGAAATTTCCAAAATTTATTTATTTTCTTGAGAGGAAGAAATTTAATGAGGGAGAATAAGTACAATACAATTTACAATAATACAATGGATAATTTACCAGTTACAAAAAAAAAGAAAATCACAGTAATTATTACTATCATTATCATTATTATTATCTGCTTCGCTGAAAGAAAAAAAAATTATTTTGAAATTCTTTTTAAACAAATTTTGGTGTGTGTCATTACATACGACACGGGGCCGGGCCCATTGTGGGTGTTTGGGTGACCATAGTAATTATGCATATTCAACGCGAAAAAACGAAATTATTTGGCGTTTTTTTTTTGCTTCTTTCGTAGTATTTATAGATAAAGCACATGCATAGCTACATAGTATTTTATATGTGAAATCTCGCCCGCGCACGTTCGTGGTGAGTGACAAGAAGTGTGTGTGTGGAGAGAGAGAGTGGGAGAATGGGCGTTGGTGTGGGTGACAGTAGTTACATACTTATCTAGTATGGTAACACATAGTGTGTTGTAAATTAATTATAACAGTTCGTTCATTAAGTAAGGATAAATGTATAGGGTTTATCGATTAAAGGTATCTATATATATATATATATATATTTCTGTGAATGTATAGAGTTAATTTAGAAGCTTGTATATATATGTATCAAATAAACAATGGTTACGATTCAAAGTAATAGTAATATATAGATTTATCTGCTTGTATTTCTATAATAAACATCAAGTCACGACGACGACGAAGACGAAGACGACTACTTACTTAGAACATTGCTATATTTATTAATAATATACACACAATCTTAGTTCACTGACTCGCTTACATAAAAAACTATTAATACATTACAGATGCTATGTTCTGATCACTACTAACGGAGGGCACTTTAACCATTTTTCAATTGTAAAACCGCGATTCTTATCCATTTTCGGAGTAAACAACTCGCGGCCGTTTTTTACCCTTTTTGGGTACACGCGGGGAGAAACAGAGAAAGAAAGTGCGTACGATAGATGTATAGTATGCGCGCGTGTGTGTATATATGTAAAGAGAGTGGGAGAAACAGAGAGGTTCTACACGCTAAATTAAGAAATAAAATATTTTGTATCTGGTAAATCTGAAGGAAGTGGAAGAGAGAGAGAGAGAAAAAATAAGTTGATGATGATGACTCGTTTCTTTATTAGTTCACATGTAATAACTTAAAAGGATATTGAGTTTTCGAAAAAATTATTTTTTGAGATCTACGTAATTCTGTTCTGTATTTTTTAGATTTCTGTTTGTTTCGCATAGTAAATGATAGTAATAACCGTTGAGGTCCCTGACAGCTACAGTAACTTTTTTTATTTTATATGATTTTTTTTTTGTAGCTAATTTTATTCGGTACTACCATTTATTAGTAAATACATATATTTTAACCCATTATTTCAATTATTTTTATGTTATTTGAAGTAAGAGGATCAACGTGGTTGCTTGAAAGGGCTGACTATTTTCTAATTCTGGTTGCAGTGTTATGTATATGTTATTGTTATTTTTTAATGTAATTTGTTTCTTTGTTTATTGCTATCTTTAGTTGGGTATCTTTGAAGGGGGGAAAGAATCCGTAAATAAATTTAATTTCTTTCTTTCCTCAACATATATAAGCAGATACCTATTCTCTACTTAGTAAATATTTTCTCATTATTCCCTTCTCTCTCTTATATTATTTATATTTTATTATTTATTTACTAAAATATATCATCCAACAAATCAACCCAATTTCTACACTCGCTTTTTCCCATTCACATACAATGTACGCCAAGACTCTACTATTCCTAGCTGCCGCTGCTCTAGCCAACGCCCAAACCGCTGCTCAAATTGCTGAATTAAATGTTATCATCGCTGATGTTAAGGACAACATGTCTGACTACACCTCCCTAGCTACTTCCGGTACCATCTCTCTATCTGATCTACCAACTGGTATCATGCCTCTAGCTATGGCCGTTCAAACCGCCACTGACGACTCTTACACCACTTTATACTCTAACGTTGACTTCGATGCCGTTTCCACTTTCTTAACCAAGCTACCATGGTACTCTTCCAGACTAGAAGCTGCTATTGAATCTGCTACTGCTGCTGTCGGTGGTGCTGAAACCACTTCTACCGCTGCTGTCGAAGCTACTTCTTCTGCCGCTGCCGCTGCTACTTCTTCAATCACCTCCGCTGTTGGTTCTTCTGCTGCTGTCACTGGTGGTGCTACCACTGAAACTGCTTACTCTTTCCATAACACTACTGTTACTGTCTGTGAAGCTACTTCTTGTCACGTTACTTACGTTACCGAAACTGTCTGTAACCACCCAGAAATCTGTCAAGCTAAGACCACTGTTCCAGCTACTACTGTTACTGAAACCATCTGTACTCACCCAGAAGTCTGTGGTTACAAGAACGGTACTCAAACTTCCGCTACTGGTTACAAGAACGGTACTTCCAACGGTGCTGGTAAGACTACTGCTGGTGTACATCAACAAACCGCTAACGGTGCTGTCAAGGCTGTTGCTGGTCTAGGTGCTGGTGCTCTAGCCGCTGCTGCTCTATTGTTATAAGCAGAATGTTTATATTAAAGGAGGAATAATTAAAGACAATTAAATTTCTTTATTTTTTTTCGCAAACTTTTATTTTAACTCTTTTCTAAATTACAGGTCTCTCTTTTAAGCTTCCAATCTATTTCGTAGTACTTTTGAATTAAAGAATACATATACGCAATGGAATTATGATGGAAACTTCTTTTATTTTTATTCTAGCTAACTTAAATATCCAATATATAATAATAGTAATATACAACAATATATCGTTAAAATTTTAATCTACATGTAATTACCGTTCAAAGACTTTACCCCCCTCCCCCATTTCTGTAAGTACAGCAGTCGTCAAAAACATTCATCCGATAACTCACATTCATGCAACCTGTTATGAAGCCACCCTACCGTTTCAAATAACTAGTAAACGTTACCATGAACTTATTTAATTTACAGTCGTTTTATATGTGACATTCAATATACCCGGTCTCTCTCTCTTTCGGCTTTTGGTTAAGTAAGTTTTTAATATTTTTTATTTGAACGGAGAAAATGACAAATAGCAATTTCAATCGGCCGAACCTTTCATTCTGCAACTGTTTCTGTGTTTCTATTTTCTCGGATCGGATTAAAAGCCACATTCAAATGCTAATTTATAACCCCGCGTCCTGTATGTTTTTATTTGTTTTTTGTGTGCGTTAATGGCTGGTTTTTTCCACATAGAAATTATTTTCCTTTTACCACTTTACATAATGTAGATCTTATTAAGTAATAACAACATATATATATATATAAGGGTCCAATTTATAAATAATTTTAATACACACTATATTCTTGTTATATTTCTACTAAAATAACAAAAAAATTATTAATACAACTAAATATGAGTGCTTTAGTATTAGGTGCTACAGGGTTATGTGGTGGATTTTTCCTTAAATTTGCTAACGCTTCTACAAAATTATCAAAAATTTATTCAATTACAAGATCTAAACCATCAATTTCAGTAGATGATCAAAAAGTTAATTTAATAACAAATAAAGATAGTGCAAATTGGGATCAATTAATTCAAAATTTAGATGACGATATTCAATATTTATTTACTGCTTTAGCCACAACAAGAGTAGCAGCAGGTGGTACAGATCAACAATATGCAATTGATCATGATTTAAATATGAAATTAGCTAAAGCTGCAAAGGAGAAAGGTTGTAAAACTGTTGTTATTGTAAGTTCAATGGGTGCTAACGCAAATTCCTATTTCTTTTATCCAAAGATGAAAGGTGAAATTGAAAAAGATTTAATTGAAATGGGATTTGAAAAAACAATTATTTTAAGACCTGGTATTATATTAGGTGATAGAGGTGATAAAACACATACAGGAGCAGGTAATGGACTTGCAACTACTTTAGGTGGAATGTTTTATAGAACTAAATTACAAAGGTGTATTGGTTATCCTGTTGAAGCTGAAGAAATTAGTAAAGTTGGTGTTCATTTAGCATTGAATGATACTTCAAATGAAAAAGTTAAAATTGTTGAAAGTAAAGAAATCCTTGAGATTGCAGCAAAGATCAAAGATTTATAAAATATATGTATGTATCGATAGTATAGATAAAATTGTTTTTTAAATTACTATAACAAATAAAAAAAAAATAATTTTTATTGCTTTAGAAAAATATAATTGAATTTAATTTATATACCATTAATATACATGTATATGTATATTAATAAGTTGGAATTTAAAAAATTAAAAAATTATTGAAGTATGAATAGAAGAATATATTGTAATAAGTATCAAACTTATAACAATAGAGCGGCAGCGGCTAGAGCACCAGCACCTAGACCAGCAACAGCCTTGGCAGCACCGTTAGTGGTTTGTTGAGAGACAGCAGCAGTGGAAGTGGAAGAAGAAGCAGCAGCAACAGTGGTAGAAGCAGCGGAAGAGGAAGCAGCAGCGGAAGAGGAAGCAACAGCGGAGGTAGCTTCAGAAGAAGTTTCAGCAGCAGCAGAAGATGAAGCAGCAGCAGAAGATTCGACAGCAGCGGAAGAAGTAGCTTCAGTAGAAGCAGAAGTGGTGGTAGCTTCAACAGCAGAGGAAGAAGCAGCAGCAGTGGAAGCTTCAGCGGTTAAAGTGTACAAAGCAGCAGCGATTTCAGAAGATAATCTGGTAGAGTACCATGGTAGGACAGTTAACCAAGTTTCAACAGCATCCATGTCGACGTTATCGTACAAAGTGGTGTAAGAGTCATCGGTAGCAGAGGCAACAGCTAGACCTAGAGCTAGAACACCAGTTGGTAGATCAGTTAGGGAGATGGTACCGTCAGTAGCTAGGGCAATGTATTCAGAGACATTGTTGGAGACATCGCTCATAATAGCCTTTAATTCAGCAATTTGAGTATCACTTAAAGCATTGGCTAGAACAGCAGAAGAGGCAAGTAATAGAGCAATCTTGGAGTACATTATAATAATAGTATTGGTATTAAGTGAGTGGACAAATTTTTCAGTTGAGAAAGTGTTTGATGGACTTTTTTATTGTATATTATTAAAATGCAAGAGAAAAGAGATAATATTAATTTTGAAACTTATAATAATATTGGGACCTTTATATATGTCATAATTTTTGTTTTTTTTTATGAAGTTCTTTAGAGAGTCTAATAACGATGAGTAAACAAATGAAAAAGAAAGGAAGTTTGATAGATCTTTTAACATAACGATTTAGGAAGTTAATCAATCGTATAGACATAAGCAATAACTTAATATTTTCAAGATGTACACAATGGATCTTTTCCCCTTGAACTAAATAGAAGAGTTATCAAGGATAACGATAGTACCTTTCCGTACACAATTGTACTCTTGAGATTAACTCTCTTTATTTGTTAAAGTGGCTGTGGTCGACAGAATAAACAAGCATGACCCTCTCATTAGTTTATACGTGCATCTTATTATCTCATTCGTTGGTCTCTCCCTCTTCAATTTTAATGGATTTCTTTTCGTTTTTGTTTTTGCCAAGAAAAAAAATACAAATGCCTTACTGAATTCCTTACGTTAACGATTAATTTCCGTATCTCGCATTGTAGTCGTATACCGCACATTCGTGCCAAGAAATAATAAGAAAAAAAATAATTATCAGTTCTTGACAGTGAACGGCCCAATGTAGATCTACGCTAAAAGAGAGATAGGTAATCAATATCTGAGCTCAGCCTTGTTTTTTTTCACTATGAAAATACACATCGTAGAGAGTACACGATGCTTTGCTACAACGGTAAGTGCATATCGAGATGGCATCCGTAGAAAATCAGGGAACCTCCTCCATCGATTTTTTTTTTTCGTCAGTCATTAGTTCTAGAACAGATATCCTTTTAGAGATGAAATCCATTTACAAACCATCAAGATTTGTAGAATACCTAAGCCCGTTTAGAACATTTGGTACCTTCTTGTTTATTTCATGTCCCTTTTAGTACATAACGTTCAAACGAGTAAAAAAAATTTCAACAGACGCGTCAAATAGGCACGTAATTATGTTTCTCTCCTTATTATACATTACGTGAAACTCTTCTATTAGATAGCTTTGAATAACTTGAATATATTCCCTTCGTAAAAATTTACAGTATGTACTATCTTTATACCTGTAATCGTTTAATTTTTAGAAAATTCTAGATTTCTGTGGTCGTATTTTCGTTATATTATTATTATTTTAGAATTATTTTTAAAAATTACTTACAAGAAATTATATATATATATAAGGATATTTGTTAGTTCTGTTTATTTTTGGAATAGTTAGAAAAGCATATTAGAAATTTGTGCCTCAAGGGCAATCGTATCCCAAAAGGCAAAAGAAAAGAATAGTAGCATTGTTGGGCTTGTTATGTCATACGTTTTTAGGTGCCTTTGTTGTTTTTGGTTTCTTATTCTGAATAGTAAACCTTTCTGATGTCAACAATTTTTTTACCTCTACCTAGAGCAATTTCATTTAATGATCTTTGTCCTTCAGTTAATGCTTCAATTAAACCTTTAGCAATATTCATATCATTTCTTGATTTATAAACTTTTGCGCTTAAATCTTTAATACCTAATAATTGACAAATTTCAAATATTACATGATTAACTCTTAAACCAAAACCAGGTTCTTTTTTCCTTAAAAACAATTTAACACCATGATATCTATATTCTAAATCTGAAAAGATTGTTCTATTTTCATATCTTGGTACATATTTCAGATTTCTAATAGCATCCCAATGAGCTTTATAAATAGATGTAGACATATCATTTCTTGATTTACCTTCACCCAGACCAATCATACCATTTTGATCACCAACTATAACCAAAGCATAAAATGATGCAATTTTACCTTTACCAGTTTGATTAGAAACTCTCTTTAATACTAAAGGTTTCATCTTTAAAGTCTTTGTAATATAATCAGGTTCAAATCCTGTTTGTTTACTTATACCTTGTGCCAAAATAACATTTTTTGAAATTTTACTTTGAGTGGCTAAAGCTTTCACTTCAGGTGGATAAGTATTCTCAGGTATCTCTGGTGTCTTATAATTATATGGATTGTATGTAAATTGTTCAGGGTTTGATGAAGAATGAGCATTTGGCAAATTTGGATTATAATCCCAAAATGGATGTAATTTAGTATAGTCATCCTCATATGCAGATGCAAATCTGAAATCTTTTCTTTGACTTAGATCAACAGAATCCGGAATGGTCTCCTGTGCTAATTTAATCGATTTCAATAGATGTGCAGGATAATATTTCGCCAGTAATTCATCATTGGATTGAGTCAGTTTACGAAATGTCTGAGAAAATTGTCTCTTAAAAAGAAACCTCTTTACAGACATTTTATATTTGTAAATTCAGGAAACTAAGGGGGATACTTGGAAAGAAGGAATAAACCGTTGTCGTTTTTTCAGTCCAATTTGGTAAATATTCTAAAGAACACTCAGGTTAGTTTGTCTATATACACGTTACCTCTTTACTTTTCTTTTGCTGTCTTTTAGAATTTATTTCTGTATCGATAGTTCCTTTTATGCAAATTGTGTATACCTCTTTTCTGCATCTGTTTTTACTTTATCGACGGGTAAAAAACAGAGAAATATGGGAAAATACTTATTTTTCTTTAAAGAGGGAATCGGAAACCATAAGTTTTTAGTTTTTTTAACAATTCAAGATCGTTATATACGAGAGGACAGATGTTCCACCTACACATGGAGTGATATCACTAAATACTTCAGTTTAACGTATTTGAAAAAGCCCCGACATTCTACAGATTAAGTCTGTATATAAGACTATATAATACTTCATATAATTTGTTTGTTTCAATATTTGTCATAACAACTCATCGAAAATGATGAATAAAAAACAGTAATCGGTACATTTTACTTATTTCATAGTGCATTAAAGTATTGTACAAGAAAATTAGCCGTCACTAAATGATAACTACAGAATAACAACTGTTTTCCTCTGTATACTCATGTAGTTATGACCAAATGTCAACTAACCTTATCTGATATCTCAGTAAGGAGGTAACCCTAATTACACGGAGCATCTGCCGTATCACTCTACACGTAGGGCCCTAATCTTAAATCATTTTTTCTCCTCGTAAAACACGACACAAAAAGAGTGGGATATATGGTGACATTCTTCCTCGTGGGATTTTAAAAGAAAGCAGGACGTGGGAGGAAATTATCACCGGGACTGGGACGACTTGATGATATGTATACATATAGACTGAGATATAAGTGCTGCACAATTAAGTAATAAATAAAAAAGAAGTCAAACATTTAATCCGTTGCTATGCTACATATTAAACAGTAGGGAATCCTTCCATTCTTCAAAATAAACTTCTAGTAGTATTTTTTGCTTAATTGGGTGATACTAAAGAATTGTGGGCTAATTTATATATCTGTACGTAAACACTATATTCTTGAGAAAGTAAAAAAAAATAGTGTAGGGGCTTCTTCTGCCTGTAATTGTTTTTAGAACCCCCGGGAATCAAATGATATTTCAGAAACTAAACTGACCACTAGTATGTTTTTAATTCAATAGGATGTTTTTTTTTTGTTTTATTAGTGATTGCATATGCTATTGTTTCAAATACCATTTAAGGAAATACAGAAAAAATAAAAATAAAATGATGTACTTTTATAGGATATAACTTAAGAAAAAAACATACGTACAATGTAGAGAGGGAGATGATCGGCAACAACTACTAGGGAGTCCTTTCTCTATTGTTCTTGTACTTCCATGAACCACATGGTACAAAGGTACTTCTAATTGAAATAATGTAAATACGTCTCAATATTATTAAAAAAAACTAGAGTCCTGATTGTTTACTATTTGTTTGCTTTTTGAACAAGCCAACACTTTAGAAGATCAATGATTGGTTTGCATCATTGTTTCATAATTTGTTGAGGTCAGAGAGATTAAAAATTTATGGATTTTAGTGATATAACTTCATAAAATGAGCAATCCAGAAAATATGTTGTCTACAATACAGATACAGTACGATCCTCGTTGTTCATTATTTTCAGAGGCCAACTGCATTGTGTCTTACCAAGTGGCATTCATTGTATTATTCTTCTACTTAATTATTTATATTTTTTTTTTGAACTGTGACGTGATTTTAAATTAATAGATAATATTAAAATATACATACTGTTTCTTCCTCTATAAAAAAAAGAAATAGTAATTGCGTAATAAAATATATATGACGATAATATAATGTTACTGATGAACGTGTGTGAAATTAATTTTTAATAGTAAGAAAAAGTTTGGGAATATAGTTACTTTGCTGTTACAAACTAATGAAAAAAAAAAAATATCTAATATTAATTTCATTAGCTGTTAAAACTTTTGAGAAGAGAAAAAAGATGAATTGTGGTAGTGATGATGATGATGATGATGATGATGTAATTGTAGTTGTTATGCAGTAAGATGTTCTAGAGGTTTTCTTTTTTTCATATGATTTTCTCTTATTTTGTCAAAAAATAAGAAAAATAAAATAGAAAGGTGAAAAAAAATATAGTCCCCTTTAATTGTTTGATCTCTTCTTTAATTTACAGTATGCACATGGCTCTCTTTGTCTACGTCTTTGTCTACCATGATGAGCTGATGTATCATCAGAATCACTATTAGAATCCTGAGAATCCATTAGCTTTCTTGGAGCATACTTATAATCTGGATATTTTTGTCTGTGCATCTCTTTTTCCTTTTGAGCTAGGTCCTGCCAGTACTTCTTTTCTTCAGCTGGTAATTGCCTCCAGCGTTTACCAATTTCTCTAGATACTTCTGAGTTAGTCTTAAACGAACCTTGCGTGACCAACATGTATCTATCCTTTGGGAAAATTGAATAGTGAAGATGTTGTCTGAATAAAATGAAAGCGTTTCTTGGTCTTGGAATATGTTCAGCAGAACCCGGGCTTTTCTTGCAAGTACATTTTTTCAAAGATTTTTGATTTCCAGTAATAGCAGATGAAGATGGAGAAGCTGAAGTTAAAGAGGAAGATGAGGTTCTTGAAGAAGAACTAGATGAGATAGATGATGGAGAAGCAGGCATAATTTTTGTTATTTCAGTACTGTACTCCATTGGAACACCATCAAGGATCATACTAGCATTATGTTCGTAGTATGGTACCGGAGACACTTTATGTAATACAGGTGTTGGTAATTGATTATAACCTTGTACACGTGCAGACATATGCAAAATTGGTTGCTGATATCTTGGAACGTCTTGCGTTTGAACAGACAATGATTTTAGAATATGTGCAGATCTAATGGAATCCATATTAGTAACCTGTGGGCCAGCTACAGGGGAAATATACCCATTGACTTGCATATATGGTTGATACTGAGGCATTGGGGTCTCATAAGAGACATTGTATTGGGCATTATATGGATCCCTATACAAAGCTGAGTTGATAGCGACTGGAGTACTGACAGGGATTGGAGCTGATCCGGCTGTGGAGTACATGGTGTTGTAGGAGTATGAAGGTTGCATTTGTGGTGGTGGTGGTCCAGACTGTGGAGGGTCTGACTTTTGTTCAATGTTCGAGAGCAACATTTGGATGCTTGGTAATGTAACATTTGCTTGACTAGTCATTGTTGTTGAGTATGGGGGAGTAAACTATTTTAGTTATTTATGTTGGTCCAGTATTAGAAGAATCTCGAAGATTTTTTTTTTAAAAACAAAGAAATGGAACGGTTGTTGTAGTTATGTCTTAGTATTTAAAATTATTAAAGTAAGCGATAGTGTATACAGATAGATGCCAGCTAAAGTATAGATTTTATATCAGTTTATTTTGATTTTATTATTGATAAAAAAATAAGATAGACAATAAATTAAATAAGATAAATAATTATGGTTGAAGTAGAAATAGGAACATGTCAAATTCGACCAGCATATTTAGATTGGTGAAATAAAAAGGCTAATCCTTACTGTTTTTATATAAATTTAAATTAAATTAAATTAACTAATGTATATGCAATTTTTATTTTTGTAAAAAATACTTTTCTTTTCTCTTGAAGAAGAGGGAGAGAAAAAAGAGATGTTAGTATAAATTTATCACTCACGTTTTCTCTTTTTGATTTAAGTAAATTAAATGATGTTATAGAAAAAGAAGTAGAAGAAAAGAGGGAAAAAACCGTTGAAGAAATAATATGATCTACGCCAGAATGATATATAACATGTAAGTTGATTACCATTAGTTTACCTACAAATGTTCGGCCAGAATAGACAGATTAGCTAAAATGAAAATGAGAGAAACTAAAGGAGAAATGGAAAAATTAAATTAAATGTAGTAAAATTAAAAAAAAAAGTTATGCACTGATCATTTTTGAACGTTTTCATTGTAGAATTACCATTATGGAAAAAAGCTTAAAATTTGTCATTCTAACATAGTTTGATATGAAAGTAGGGGTGTGTATGTGAAAAAAACTGGTATTATTCGTCATATATTTCTACATCATCTTGTCTTGTTAGATACACTCATGCATATGCAGAGTTATTTGCCCAACAGGACTTACGCAATCCAAAAAAGAAAAAATTTATATACAACTATTAAGAAATTTAAAAATAAGTTGAAAATTTAAAGCAAAGTAAAGTAACACAAGGGTATTACTATTAAGTAATAATACTATATTATCATATCAGCAGTAAAAGAATAAGAAGAAGAAAAGGTAGTAAATTTTGTTACTACTTGTATTGTTTTCAGATCTACGATTGACGTTCAGAGTAATTAAGGAACAAACATGTTTTTCTCTAAGGGTCTCCGTAGTTGTTCCCGTTCCACTTCTAATACATGAGCACAATTACAGTGATCGCTCGGGGAAGCGATAGCAAAACAAAAAGAAAAGAAAAATGAAACAGGACAAGAAATATCCTAAGAAAGAAAGAGAGAGAGAAGACTAAAATGAAAAATGTGTCCTTCGAGAACAAAGGTTCGTAGAACAAGAAGAAGCTAAGCTAACAAAAACAGTAAGTAAAATTAAAGTGTGTTAATCAGCAGAGTTAACGATTTGCTGTACCGTACAACAAAACCAAGGCAAAAAAAGAAAAAGGAGAAGAGGGAGAGATACTAAATTCCTTGTAGTGTAGTTGTGCATGCAATAATAGTATTTTTGAGGTTCTCACGGTATTCTTTATCTTTGTTTTGTTTTATTTTGTAACCATTAGTATTCCTAGAATTTGTATGGTTTTTTTGCAATATTATTATTGAAAACTGACCATATTATAACGTAAAATATAAGTCAATTGGATCCAATACAATAAGGAATTCAATTGATCGTAAAATGAGGTAATATCTATAAATGTTACATATGCCCACACGCTATAACTATTGTTGGAATACCCTCACATTGCTGATTTTGCAGTAATAAAGCATGTTTATTATTGACTAAATAATAGGGACAACACCACCAAAAATTAACAAATTGTCGCACAGCATCCCTCAAAGAAAACGCCGCATAGGAGATCAATTTTAACTTAGGGCATCAGGTTTTAAAAAGAAAAAGAGATGTAACTAACCTTAAGAAAATTACGTATCATGTATCACTTCGAGAAACAATAATAACCTCATTTCTCATACTTAATTTGTTGGTCTCTCTAGGGTATTTTATTGATATTTTGATTTAAGTTGAGCTCGCTCAAATAAAATATATAATCTAAAATATGACGTGCGTGTTTTCTTTGAAAACGTGATAATAAGTTAGAAATAGAATCATTAAAGGGGTACGTAGTAACATATTCAAAGATCCTCCTATAACCCGTCATAGAAATTAAAAATACACACAGATTGCGTGTAGAAATGAGCTTTGGTACCCTTGGCTCACTCCACATTTCCCCCTCCTCCACCTCCTCCTCCTTCTCCTTCGATTTAAAACTTATGCTGGTTTACTCAGGCATTTTCTCTTTAATCTCCAAAAAATAAATTTTTAAGTAGTCTATCCAGGAACCAGCAAACCTTATACTAAACTTCTTTTAAATTTCTAATCTACTGAAATTCCGGCACTTGACCTGCCCTGCGTGTCCGTCTCTACTCATTTTCCCACGAGGGCTGACGACCTTTTTTTACTTCTCCAATTTTATGGTGCAATTCAAATATCTCTTTCCAGGTGTTTTCTTTAGGAAATTTAAACTATTCATTAAAAGATCACGCAAAACATTGTTTACAACTTGCATCAATTCTCGGGGGTCACTAGCGTCAATTCTTACTCTCCATATTCATTTAATTCCCGAAGGCCCAGAAGGTTTTTGTTAAATGATTTTTCTTGTTTGTTTCGTGAGGATTACTTACACATTCTTTAAAATCGACGTTCTTTGCATATTGTCCTATCCCAAAATGGGTGGCCCGTCAATTCGGGTCTAGGTGAAAAGTATTATTGTTAGTAATAAATTAATTTTACTATGGTAACTTACATAATTTTGTTATTTTTTGCTTATTGATTAATAGATATAATATTAATTATATGATTTTAACAAGCTACAAACCTATGGATTACTTTGTAAGATTAGTATAAATTTAATAATAATTTGAAGGGTGCGTGTATATATTATTGTGTGGCTTTCTTTTAAACTTTGTAGTATCTTAATAGTAAAGAGAGGGATAAAATAGAGTTAAACTTGAATCAATTTCCTTTGTTTCTGAAACAAAGTGAAAACCTCCTTAGATAGTAATGGATAGATGTATATATAGATTTTGAATGTATAGTCGAAGAAAATATTCATGTTGTTAGCAGGGACAAAGAATATAAAGGTCTAGACAAAAAGAAAGGAAAAAAATATTAATGTTATAATTAAACGTTTCAGTTCAAAGGCAAAGAGTAAGAATCAACCAATAAGATAAGAGTCGATTTAGAAATATATAGTGTAATGAATGAATCTAATTTTCTATCGGTTGAGAAGTCGGAATAAGATAAAATATATAGATGTCATAAATTTTTAACAGATAAGCTTGGAGAAAAAAAATAACTTTAATTTGTTGCGAACTTTTAAGAGAGAAAATTAAATAAGAATTTTTGTTTAATGGTAGGAAAGAACATTGACCATATTTAAATTATCAATCATGTATACGTAAGGATGTGATTTTTTGGGATAGATTTCATCCAAAACAGGACAACCACTTTTTTTCGGTCTTGTAACATTGATTGAAGTGAAGTCATAAGTAATAGCCATTACCTTTACATAATGGAATACATTTAATTTAAGCCATTTACAATACATATTTGGGGGTATACCACTACCTTTGTTATAATAGATTTACATTCATTATTTCTTGATAACATGAGTTTTTCCTTTGTGACTGGTCATAAATAATAAAAAGAACAATGAAATGAAATAGGAGAGAATGAAAGGGTTGAATGTAACAGATTTAATTAATTTTATCTCTTTCATTCTTTACCTTTGGGAAAAGATAATAGGGACGACAAGAATTTATCATTACAAAACAAAGTTCTTTTGTTTAAGCAAAGTTAATCAAACTATTGTAAACCTCGCTCTCCCCATTTAAGAAAGAATCAATCAGTAAAAAATAGATGTAGTATTGCAAAATACAAAAAAATGAATCCCTGAAACCTCTTTTCTTTTCATATTAGTACTTTAAACTCCTTGAAAGGTCGAAAAATATTGTTAAAATAGCCATTATCAACATATATTATTTAGTTAACAATCTTTATTAATTGATGGTATTTTAATAAATACTAAGAAACATCAGCAGAAAGCTGTACTAATAGTTAAGATTTTACTATTTACTTGCATGTATTTAAGAAAGGAAAAAGAAAAAATAATTGACCAGCCTGTATGATTAGAGTTAAATATGCAATAGAAGGCACCACTTTCATAATTTAATAAAATAATAGCCGGTTGTTTTAAGTACAAGCTTTATTAAATAATGCAGTGAAACCCTTGTAGATTATATTATTTTGTCAGATCGAAAGAAACAAAACATATGAAAACAAATAAACATCCGTATATTTACTATTATTCTTATTATCATTTTTTTACCATTATATGTTCGTTAGTCACTCCAATGGAAGTAAGAATGGGGTGGGGTCTTTAAACTCCCGCGCGCATGGAAGTTTCCGGGAGTTGGAGTTTTTTTGGATATTATTTTTTGGGGAGTTTTAGCGGGGGATTCTGGAAAATTTTGTGAAATGAAGGGGGGATTGGTGGAAAATGTTTATTGAACAAAATTACATACAAAAATATTAGTATTGAAAAACTTTGCTGAAGATGGGGGGACTTACAGGGAGGGTAGGGTTTTTTCATAAATGGTTTAAGAGGTTCTAAGGGCTTTGGGGGTAAACTTTTTCAAAATGGAGGGAGTTTTGTTTTGAAAAAAAAACCCTCATGCTTAAATGGAAGTCACAAATAAATTAATCAAAGAATAATCCCGTAGTAAGGAATTATTAACATAATAGTCAATACCTAAATTTGTTAGACTGAGATCCTATTGCATTTATTAAAAATGTCTTGAGATCAGGTTTGTTCTTGAAGATATAAAGACAAAATGAGTAGAAACAGATTTTACATTTATCGGTCAAAAGACCATTATTCGTAACAACGATGAATATAATACGTACGTGGAAAAATAAAAGGATCGTCCATTTTATTTCTTTCTCCTTCTCCTATTCACTCAAATCATTGTAGTACTAAATATATAACCTCTTTTTTCTAAGGAAACATAGAATAAAACTTAAATTATCTTTGTTTTTTTGAATTAATTTTTCCCGCGCTGCGTAATTTTGATAGTGAACGCGCTTTTAAATAATTTTGAAAGTTATCGGCGATTGGTTAAATTATTTGAAAAAATTTAGAATTTGATAGATTTTTAAAGTTGTACGATTCTTTCTTCATTTGATTGACATTCTAAAGTTGAAATACATTAGTTCCAGAACGTGAATTTCACTGTTCCTGTTTCATAAAATATTTTAATTATCCAATCTTGCACTTTGATTTGTCAACTGAAATACACATAGTATTTTTTTTATATTGTTCGTTTTTTGACTCTCCCTTTTTTTGTAGTGAGTCAGATTGTAGATGAACATTACGCATTTTTTTGTCGTACGTATATTTTCTGGTTTCAGTTTTCTATTATCTTTAAATAATCTACAGTATTTTATTTGAGGAGAATTAATTAAATTTTACTCTACTGTATTAAAATGTAAATATCAACAAAGAAAAAGTTTAAAATAGCTCGCATTCTTCAAAAAATTTGGTGGGTTACTACGGAAACGTTTTTTTTTTTCATTTTAATTAATTTTTTTTGTTAATCGATTAATTGTCGCGTTCGTCTTTCGGAGGATGAAAGTGAGAAGTGGATAGTAATAATAATAAAATTAAAATAATATTTTTTTTATTATGTGAGCGCAATATACATCCTTTTAAATTTTTATTAAACAGAAAGAAATTCAGAGAAAGAAAGAAACCGTTTACTCGATAAGAATCTTATTTTGTAAAATTATTACCATCATCTGGTACTACCATTGCAAGTGAACATATCTTATTCTGAAACTTATGAACTGTGTAGTTCTTTTTGCAACAAAAAAAGAAAGAGAACATAAGTTACCACGTAGGTTAAACAGGTTAGATGTGAATAAATTTTTCAGGTCAATATAGTATCTTACAGAAAGAAAGAAGAAAAACTACCTCTATTTACAATTACCAGATAGTTATAAAACAATTTCTGTTTTGGGAGACCGTGATGGTGAATTTGGAAATTTTATCGGCAACTAACGGATGAACTACAGAAATCCTCGTAGACTTTTCGCTTTGTACGGATATTTTAATAAAGAATGTGAAAAGGTTTTCTTTTTTTCCTTCCAGAACCGCAATTTATTTCATTTTTTTATACTTTCCATTGTTTAAATAGTAGTTGTACGATAATTTGTTTGGCTGATGTACACAATGTATGTCATACTGCGTCAATTTGGTGCCTACAAGATGTGAAATAAAGAGAAATTGCATCAAAAAGAGAAAAAAATTATTTTTGTTTTGTTGGTTACTTTTCAATGGGGGAGAGACAAGAATGGGTTGGTTTTCATTAATTCCTACGGTACTTTCTGAGAGAAAATCATTAAAATATAAAGAAGGAATAATAAATGTTTTTTCATGAGAAAATACAAAATAATTGAAAATTGATGAGATTTCACAGTATTGTATGATATTATCTAAGTCAAATTGATAGCGATTTTAGGAATTCTGCCCTGTGCCTTTTTTGTTTATTTGTTTCCTGTAATGGCAACCTGGTTTGTAAATAAATTCATTTGTTAAATTCCTGAAATATTTCAAATATCGAGATGATAGAAATCGAATGATAGTTGTGTTCGTTTATTATATGTGGCACTTCAAGATCAAAAAAATGTTGAGAGAGGTGAATCTATAGATATGTAATGAGTATATTTAGATATGTTCCTACCATTATCCAGTATGTAACAAAGCATAAATAGTAATTGGAATCAGAGAGATCAAACAAATAAGAATTCATTATATAGAATTCGTTTGATTTGATTGAATTTTTATTATTTCCCATTTCACGATTATGATGATGGTTGTCACAACCTTCTTTCTTTCAAAATATTATGCTTAACTAGTAAAAACTTCTACAAATCATGCTTTACTCTATCTATTTCAATAGAGAAAAATGTCACTTTTAGGTCATCGGCACCCCTATTTTGCACGTGACTTCGGGTTTTTGAGTAATCCGGGTAATGTTATATTTTTCTACTTTTTTTTCGATTTTTTAAATAAGAGCAATTTCCCTGAGGTGGCGATAGTTAGATAGAGAATAGAAGCAAGAGTTCTTTTACCCTTATAATAGTTGTGAATAAGAAAAATCATCATTTTGAAGATTGTTCAATATATGAGAGGATTCAGTTCATAATTAACACTTTAAATACCAAATAAGAGTTATTTAAGATTTATTTAAGTTAGATCAAATACTACAAACAATTGGAAAACTTTCCTTTTTTTTATTTGTTAAAGAAGAGGAGAGGCCTTTCAAGAAATCATATTAGTTTGAGAAAAGATAAAAAAGGGATACTTTGTTTGTGTTTTTACTTTAGAATCTTCCTGGCCTTAAATTCAATCATGTTTAATACAAAGATATCAAATGTATCGAGATATGCTACTATAATACCAAGAATAAAACTATGCTCAAATAATTTAATAAAAAAAGAAGTGTCTTTAAATTTGTTATACAATAATCGTAATATTCTAAAATTTAATTCTATTATAAGAAAAAATAATATTAGATTTATTCATACAACAATACCTTCTTCATTTAGATATAGTATTCACAGAAATCAAAATAATAAAGGATCAGAAAATCAAGATCAAAAGAATAAAAATAAAAATAAAAATGATGAAAATAATGAAAATGAAGAAGAATTTAAATCTTTAACAGAATATTTAAAATCAAAGGAATTCGCAAAGACTATATATTTAACAGTTGGTTTTACTGTTTTATTTTCTTTTTTAAGTGGACCTGATAATGATAATGATAATAATGATAATAATATTCTTACTTTCCAAGATTTTAAAACTAAATACCTTGAAAAAGGTTTAGTCAAACATATTTATGTGGTAAATAAATATTTGGTCCAAGCTGAATTATTACCACAAGCATCATCATTATCTAATGATAGAAGTGCCGATTCTCGAGGATTATTTGGTACTCCATTTGGTAGTGGTCCACCAGTTGTATCATTCACTATTGGATCCGTTGATATATTTGAAGATCAAATGGATCAAGCACAAGATCAATTGAAAATTGCACCAAATGATAGAATCCCAATTTCCTATGTAACACGTACTTCAATGTTGCAATATTTATTCCCATTTGTACCAACTTTATTATTACTTGGTGGTTTATATTTTATTACAAAAAGAATGACAGGTGGTGCAAATACAGGTGGTTCAAGTGGTGGTAATAGTATTGGTAATATGTTCGGTGTTGGCAAATCAAAGGCGAAATTATTTAATAAAGAAACAGATATTAAGATATCATTTAAAGATGTAGCAGGTTGTGATGAAGCTAAACAAGAAATTATGGAATTTGTACATTTTTTGAAAAAACCACAAAAATATACTGCTTTAGGAGCAAAAATCCCAAGAGGTGCCATTTTATCTGGTCCACCAGGTACTGGTAAGACTTTATTAGCTAAGGCTACAGCAGGTGAAGCTGGTGTTCCTTTCCTTTCTGTCTCTGGTTCTGAATTTGTTGAAATGTTTGTTGGTGTTGGTGCATCTCGTGTTCGTGACCTTTTCGAACAAGCTCGTAAGATGGCACCATCTATTATCTTTGTAGATGAAATCGATGCCATTGGTAAAGAAAGAGGTAAAGGTGGCGCTCTTGGTGGTGCTAATGATGAAAGAGAGGCTACTTTGAATCAATTATTAGTTGAAATGGATGGTTTTACAACTTCTGATCAAGTGGTTGTCTTGGCTGGTACTAATAGACCAGATGTTTTGGATTCAGCTTTAATGAGACCGGGTAGATTTGATAGACATATTCAAATTGATGCACCTGATATTAATGGTAGATTGGCTATATATTTAGTTCATTTGAAAAGATTAAATTTATCTCCAGATTTAGTTCCAGTCGAATCTGCACGTCATGAACTTGCAGGTAAATTGGCCACTTTAACACCAGGTTTTACAGGTGCAGATATTGCTAATGCTTGTAATGAAGCTGCGTTAATTGCTGCAAGACATAGAGATCCACACATTAAATTATATCATTTTGAACAAGCTATTGAAAGAGTCATTGCAGGTCTAGAAAAGAAATCGAAAGTTTTATCAAAGGAAGAAAAGACTACTGTAGCGTATCATGAAGCAGGTCATGCAATTTGTGGTTGGTATTTAAAATATGCAGATCCATTATTGAAGGTTAGTATTATTCCAAGAGGTCAAGGTGCATTAGGTTATGCCCAATATTTACCACCAGATCAATATTTGATTAGTGAGGAACAATTTCAACATAGAATGATTATGGCTTTAGGTGGTCGTGTTTCTGAAGAATTACATTTCCCATCTGTAACCAGTGGTGCACATGATGATTTCAAGAAAGTTACTCAAATGGCACATGCTATGGTCACCTCACTTGGTATGTCTAAAAAAGTAGGTTATTTGGCCTATGATCAGGATGGTGGGGGATTACAAATTAATAAACCATTCAGTCAAAAGACTGCAAGAAACATTGATTTAGAAATTAAACGTATAATTGATGAGGCACACAAACAATGTGTTAAATTATTAAAAGAAAAAATCAATGAAGTTGATAAAGTTGCGAAAGAACTACTTAAGAAAGAAGCTATTACAAGGGAAGATATGATTAGACTCTTAGGGCCAAGACCATTCCCAGAAAGAAATGAAGCGTTTGAGAAATATTTAGATCCAAAGAACACTAAAGAACCAACCCCACCTTCATCTCCAGCTACAAACTAAAAATCGAGTACTTTCTATTAAGTGTAATTGTAGAGTTCGACATTGGTGAACTCGATAAACGCACTATTAATAAGTAAAAAGGTTTTACCAACAATTTTTTATTTTTGTTTACCTTCTTATTGCTTATATAAATAGTATCATTTCGATTAATTAAATATATTCATGTAGATATTTATACAATTCAATTATTTTATTATTCTTATTAAATTAAATTCAGGTGGTAATTTCGTTCATAATCATAAAACTACTAAAGGGGTATAGATAATACACTAATTTTGAAGATGTAGTTGTGTAACAAAAGTTACTATCAATAAAAATATTGTTTAAAATTATAGCTTGAAGTGTTCGTATGGGGGGGTATCTATTGATCTCTCAAAATGTCTCGTCATCAATTATTAAATTCTGTGAGACAGCTTGGGGTGGTGGATTATTAATAGATTGATTGTTCATAATAGGTTCATGGTTTTGAACACTGATTGAAGAATGATTCGTTAAGTTATCATTATCCATATATTGTTGATCACTCGTGTTAACTGTTTCAGTTCTATTTTCTTCGTTTTGTCGTTGGTCACCATCGTTTGAATCCTCTGTTGCGTATAATATCTGTTGGACCTTGTTCAAAAATTTATCTAATTCACCAGTTCCACTTTCATATACACCTTCTTTTATAAGATCTTGAGTCGATTGTACCAAGATCTCAATATCCCTTAATTTACTGAAATAAAAATCACGTTCTCTTTCGAGAATATTTGTAGTATCCTTGTATGTATTAATCTCTTTATCCATAGCGGTCATATTGTTCTTTGCTTGAGTTAATTCTGTTTGAATAGCCAAATATTGATCATTCGATATTCTTCTGGTGACACCACTAGTTCCATAAGATGACCGTGTAGATCCATAAGTTTGGGTAGGCATACTAGATTTACGTTTTGCTATACTGATTGAACCACTAGATGGAAGAGCTGTCCCACTAATACTTCCACTGACTTGTCTGTGTTTCCTCCTGGCAATAGCATCATAAGGACTACTATCTTTATTTTGCATCCAGAATTTCTTAATCCATTGTAAAAATTCAAGATTGTCTTGAAACCTACATTTAACTAATCTCTCCACATATACTGTCTTTTCAATTGCATGTCTAGCGAAACAACTCTGTAAAATTTTGTAATTAGTATGAAATTCATATTCTGCTGTAGCATTAAACTTCACTCTATGCATTGGTACATCAACATAGACGGAGTCCAAAATTTGACAGTAAGCGGCACCAGTACCACATTCTTCAATCTTTTTGTAATTCAACTTCAAAAGATCGTTCAACCAGTTAAGTAATTCTGTTCTAGATTCTCCGATATTATTACTCATTTTTATCTATTCGTATTCTTCCACCTCTAATAATTATCCAAGTATTATTATCTTTAGGATATTGTAAAATGTCAAGTTACTTGTATTGTTTTGTTTTGTTTGTTGTTTTTGTTATTAAGGTTTTGATGGTCGAGTTTCGTGTTATTTTGTTTGTTTATATTTTGTTTAGTCCACATCGAGTCTTCAATAAAGCGCCAAATTTTTATTTTATTTTTTTTTAGTTTGAGATACGTTTCAAGACATTTTTTTAATAAAATGATTTGAAAATGTATATATTGATATAGGATATTGTTCTTCAATCCTTTGATATATTTTGAATATTTTTATTTTTATTTTTATTTTTTATATATACTGTTATATATGATTCTGGTTTAAAAAGAACAGAAAGAAGAAATTATCATAGTTTTTCTACTCTGATCAAAGAACCTTGCTGGTAAAGAAGATCCAAATCTTTTCTGAAATATTTTGTTGCTACAACTCTTTTAATCTTTAAAGTTGGAGTGACGGTCCCATTTTCTACATTGAGGAGATCAGTGCCAACCATCATGTTATGTAACTTCTCAAATCCTTGAAGGCCTTCTGTACAACGATTAATAATTAACAAAAGATCTTTTTTCAAAATTGGATCATTGTTAATTTTATCAAACAATTTTTCTTCCGATAGAGACAATACTTCAGGATGTGAATGTGATAAAGCATTTTGTGTACCTTCATATTCTAAACTGACTACGCCAACAAGATATGTTTGTAATGGATCACCAAAGATAAACAATTGTGCAATGTATGGGCATGAAGAAAGATAGGCATTTTCAATCTTTTCAGGTGCAATATATTCTCCATGTGCTAGTTTAAAGAAATTTTTCACACGGTCAATTATATGTATCCTCCCCTTGGAATCAATAAAACCAACGTCTCCTGTAGAAAACCAACCATCTTTATCGATGGCTGCTTGTGTTTCATCGGGATTCTTAAAATAGTGACTAAACACTTGAGGACCTCTTAATTGTAGTTCACCTTTTAAGTCTTTCTTAGCGAAATAAGACATTTCTGGTACATCCTTTAGTCTACATTCAGTACTAATACCAACAGCACCACATGAACCAATGTCTCTTTCATGTGGCTCTGCCAAACAAATACCAGCAAAGGATTCAGTTAATCCATACCCTTGTCTTATTCCGATATCCAAAGCACTGCGTAAAAATAAAAGTGTTTCTTTTGCAATTGGTGCTGAACCTGTTACAACAAATGATCCATTAGTCAACCCTAGAGAATCTCTGATTTTATCAATTAGTACTCTATGATATAATAAGAAATTTAATAATGAACGATCTGTACCACCATGACTAGAAAATCTTGCAGCTTTATTTTCTATTATATTTGATGCAATATTTTTTTGAATAGCAGATTTACTTAAAGTTGTTTTAATACCCGATTCAAATCTTGTTAATATTCTAGGAACCATAGATAAGAAATCAGGTTTTAGAATCTTTAAATCCTCTACAAGAACTAAAGGATCAGGTTTATGAAGGAAACCGGAACCTACCCCCATAGATAATGCATATGAAGTAGTTTGTCTTTGAAAAATATGAGTTAAAGGTAAAAAACACATATCATATAATTGTTTATTTTTTTTGCTATTAGGAACTTTCATTGATGATAAAACAAAAGCATTACTAGAGGTGATAGCTTGATGTGTTAATACAACACCCTTTGGTAACCCTGTTGTACCAGATGTGAATGAAATTGTATATATTGTCTCAGGTGTTGGTGGGATCAAAGGAATACTATTTAATTTCCCAATCTCTTCAACTTGTTTCATTGAAAATAAAGATATCTTTTCATTTAATTTATTGAAATTTTTAGTTAAAAGGGATTCATTAATTGATTTAAGTTCACTTTCATTTAAATCTTCCATACAAATCAAAGTATTAACATATTCAAGGTCCGGTAAGATGGAAAGAACGTTATACATATTTGATTTAGCAAATACCAACACGGGACTTTCTGTTAAATTCATAATATACTCCGACGTCTTGGGGCCTAATGTTTCGTATAAAGCAGTATTAGTGATGGAATAACTTTGACAAGCTAAATCTGTAATAACCCATTCCGGCATATTATGAGCTAAGATAGCCAATATAAAATCATTAGATTTAAGTGGTTTATTTCTCTTTACATTAACTAAGGACATAATACCAGATCCAAAAGAATGAGCTCTCTCGGCAATTTGTTTATAAGTTTCAAAATGATAGTGTTCTGACCATGTACTTGTTACAGGATCATATATTCTATTACCTAAACAATCGTTATCAGGCCATCTTCTTGCTGAGAACATAAAATGTTCGTAACCGGTATTTAATTTTTGATCGACACAAGTGACTAATTTCTCAGGAGAAAGACTATTTCTAAATACATCACTATAATGTGAGTTTTTCTCAATATTATTACTACCATCATTAACAGTCTTATTCACAGGTACGGCCTGTTTCTTTAGATATGTTTTATAAGTTGGATAACTATTCAAAGGAAGTTCATTTAATAACTCTGCTAAATATTCATCCGAGCCTCTAACATATCCGGCCAATTTTTCCTTCAGTGGTTGAAACCGCACATCAGTATGGATAACGTCTGAAATAGAATAAGTTTCATGCATTTATTATTGTTTGTTGTTGTTGTTATTATTATTATTATGTATCTGATAAAGACTTACAATATTAATCTATTAACTTCTAACCTCAAAAGTGAAAAAAAAAAAATACTGCAATAATTATTAATCAATAAAGAGGCCTTAGACTCCCCTATTTATACTAAACCTTATGGTCATTGTCAGATGTCATCCATTAACTTCAATGATTGAAAGTTTGTTTTCTCCAATGCCATTCACCCCCCCCTCTTTCAACCTTTCTCTGGTTTTACCAAGAAGGGTATCATCACACTTCTCATAACACATCGATTCCATTTGTAACTTGGAGTAAATACCACTTAACCTTCATTGTTGTTGTTGTTGCTATCAACTTTTTCATGTTGAGGGGAGTAATTGGTAAAGGGTTTACAGTGTATTTCTCCAATACTATATGTGTGCGGCTGGTTAAGGACAACAAGAAAAGCCCGTTCCGGTTTTAAAAAGCGCTGTCCGCTCTTTCTGAAATTGTTAGAGGGAGCAAATAATTTTCATATAAATAAATACATAATATTTATTATCAATAAATAGAGTTGACAGAGACACGTTGGGATATTAAAAGTCTCTTTTTCTGATATGTGTG